>JAUZSX010308704.1:0-12432 GCA_034780655.1 Idiosepius hallami | reverse complement strand
GCGGTGTATGCTCGCGCGTGGGTGTGTGTGTGTGTGTGTGTGTGTGTGTGTGTGTGTGTGTGTGTGTGTGTGTGTGTATGTGTGTTCTTAATCTTATAATTTGTTTGTGTTTGTGTGTGTTTAAACATTATAATGTGTGTAGGTGCATGTTTAAATAGTATAATTTAGCACCACATTCTGTACATCTTTTTTTTTCTACAAGTTAACATTAAAACTATCTTCAATCAAACCATTTTAAAATAATGTTTAATGCTAGTCTCTTTGTTTGAAATCTAATTAATTTAAGTTAATGCTATTTGGACGAAACAAACTGTTATTAATGAATTAGTCAAATCAAAGGAAGGTCATTTTTGGTTTAAATCAATCATTCCCACCGGTATTCACGCAGCTTGGTGCATTCAAAAAAAAAGAACTTCGACTTCGATGCATTAATGAATTTTTAAAGCTTGGGGCGTATTACAATATCATCATTTGTGTATTGAATATAAAATGATTAAAAATAAACCAAAATTAGATTATATTTGATTCAGTTAATTTTATCAAAAGAAAAGTTTATTTAAAACTAGTTTAAGAGCAGGTTTTTGTATTACAATGAGAGCCAATTCTGGATCAGAATTCGTCGGAATGCAATTGAAACTAACATTCAAACACAGTAGTGTTTAAATATATGCTTAAGTCTTAGTTTTATTTGTTTTGAACTGCTTTGCAGAGTGGTCGACATGGCACAGTGGATAGACAATCGGACTTCGGAACCGTAGTATGCAGGGTTCGAATCTAAGTTGTTCCGTCTACGTTGACAAGTCGACTTATACCATTAAAAAAGGTATGAATCCCAATCTTCCTTCCAGCTATAGATTAAATAGTGCAACTTATGTTATTAAAAAAAAAACTATGTGTGTAAGAAAATGACGTTTGTCAAAAATAATTGTTCTCTGCATAGAAATAACTAAACTGTTTGATATACCGATAAACACAAAACAAACAAACAAACTGTCTTGAAGCTTAACTGCTTACTCATATTTTTTTTCAACTAAATTTTAAACAATTTTTACAGTTCATAGATCAGATAGGTATCTATGTTTTAAGATAATAATTTTTTAATTTTTGTTCATTAAATCAAAAGTTATTAAAGATTATTTATGTTCAAAAGTAACAAATTGCATAAGGAACTTAGGATAAGGTTAAGCGATAAGCATTTTATATGCGAAAAAATATAATAAATTTATAACTTAATATAATAAGAATTTTTTTGAAATTCAGTTTAACATCATGTATGAATTCTTAATGCTGCAATATTTTAAGTTATAAATTCAATATGTTTTTTACTAGAATATCTTCTCTTGTTATTTTTCCAGAACAACAGTTATTTTTTTCTTTTTTAAGTTTAATTTTAACCATATTACTTTTTATGCTCGCATTTTTCTATTTAATACTGACTTTGACTCAAACACTGTTTGAATAAATATTGTTCACAAAGCTACTCAGTGAAATCAAGTATATTTCTATTTATCTCCCTTAATATCTCTTCCTCTCTCTCTCTCTTTCTCCCTCTACCCCCTCTCTCTCCTTCTCAATATATATATACATATATATATATATATATATTCATTGTTGAAAAAAAAATTAAAAGGAAAGAAATATATATACATATATATATATTTAGACAAGACTCGTTGAACTCGACAGATGTACTACTCTGGAGCAACTTTCTATGAATCCCTTCTATTCGTCTTATTGTCACCTTGGTGCGAAGTGACAATGTTTTCAGCAGGCTCGCGTGGTCCTGCAGTGCCCGAGCGCTTTCAGACCCGACCGGGTCCATCTTCATGGTTAAAAAGACGTGGATACTAAAAGACGTTAGACATCAAACGTGTACAGTTTAAACAGAGTGTGTGTGTGTGTGTTAATTTCATTTTTCTTTTTCTTCTTTTTTTTTTTTTAAATATATATATATATATATAATATTCTTAAGTCATTCTCCATCGTAGTAGTGAAAAGGCTCTACGTTACTTAACTGATCTACCGTCATCTAGCGGGACCCGTTGTCTCCAACCGACTTGATAACTCGAATGGAGAGAGATATATCTTTTAATGGTAATTTCTCAGGGATTGTGAAGATAATAATAATAATAATAATAATAATAATAATAATAATAAAGATGAGGACAACAAGCTGAAAAATAGATTTTATAAATAATAAAGTTTCAATCCAAGGATTGTGTATGGAACAATGGTCGGGATAAAGATAATTGTCCGAGAATATAGGTGTAGAATCCTTATCTTAACTATTGAGATTGTAAAAATCAAAAGGATGAAGACAACTTTTTGAAAATTATCCCAAGAATTCCGAAAAAAAAAACAAGAAATATTTCATATTTAAAATTCCTGTTTTTGCAGTAATTGTTCAACGACCCGTCCAAAGCTAAAGCTTGTTCTACGTGCTTAACGCATGATTTGTGGCTGTGACAATTGGCTTGTTTAAACACGTGTGCGTATTTCGTTCGCTGAATGCAAAATGATTTACTATAGGCACGAACACGTCTGCCGCTTTTCGCAAAGATTAGGGAATTTTAACTAATTCTTCATGGGAGAAAAACTATCAATACTGCCAGGATATTTTCTGCACGATTAAGAATGCAATGGGGAAACTGGTATTCTCTGGTTAACATCCCAAACAGCAGAATCACAATTAACATGCTTCGTTCTCCATAATTTGCCTATCCTCACTAGGGAATTTCTGTTGACTCGTGCATCTACACTATCTTAAATTCCATTAGTAAATAAATTCAACAAATATTGTCTACTGTCTTTAGACTATATAAATTCTAAATGCAAAAAAGACAGTTTCTGTAGGCCAAACTCTCCCCATACTCTGGAAACAAACTGAAAAGTGTTTGTTGTTTTGTTTTTTTTTCTGACCTTGGTAATTAATCTATAAGAATAATATTGATACCAACATGATTACAATTAAATTTGCTAAAGAATTATAAGCAAAATCACAATATAAAATAATAAGAAATGAGTTTTTAAAAAAACACATTTTTTGCCGCTATTCTCACACATTCAAAAAGACAGAGAGAGGGAGAATAGAGAGAGTGAGAAAGATACAAAATCACAATATAGAGTAATAAGAAATGAGTTAAAAATACACTTTTTGCTATTCTCACACATTTAAAAAGACATAGAGAGAGAGAGAGAGAGAGAGAGAAAGAAAGAGAGAGAGAAAAAAAGAAAGAAAGAGAGAAAGAGAGGGTCGGACTACTCCTTGTGGATAGTGCGCAAGCAAACAAGCAAACAACCAAGCACGACAGAGTTTTTGTATTATAAAGATATCTCAAACGCAGATTGAGTTCAACATTCACATTATCAAAAGGTTGGTTTGCTGTAAAACAAAACAAACAAACAAACACGCTATTATAAACTTCACGGCTAAAAAACATTAACAAAGATTTATCTTTAAATAAAGACTATCTAAAAATCCAGTAATTCGTATTTCAGGTTGGCTATTACATTTAGACCAGGGTTTTCCGACGGGGTCCGCGCCGCCCACCAGGAGAGGCGATACAAGACTTCGGATGGGTAGTGGCCAAATTTATCATATAGCGAGTCTCTGAGATCCTTTAGGGGGGCAGTGAAAGACTGCGAGCTTCTGGTAACATTATGTGTAAAATAGAAGAACAAAAAGTTCATTTGCAAGAAACTATCATTCTATTACAATTTGATGATAATCTTTGAAGAAAAAAGGCATGAGTGAAATGCGGTTACACTGCAATGCTAGATTTCCGCTAGTGAATCTATCTTTTATTGCCTTCTCATCATCATATTTAGTTGAGAAAAGATTTAGCGCCGTAAACAAAGTTCTGATCAAAAATAGAAACCGAATGGATGTAGTGAAAGGTGGTGATCTAAGATTTTTTCTATCAGATTTAAAACCAAATATTCCAAAACTTCTTGCTGATCATCAACCACAAGCTGAACATTGATCGATGATTCATGTGTTTATTATTTTATTTACTGTATTAGTAATAGAATTATATATCAATTGACCAACTTCATTTATAGCTTCTACTGTTCCCATTCGATCGACTGTGTGGAATTTTGTTGAATAATCTATATGAATATTAAATGATTTATTTTCACTTTAGTTATTTACTGCCACTATTACAAACATTACGATGTAAGGATGTAATTATACGACTGTTCTCGGGGAGTGTTTGCCGAAAAGGGTTGGGGAACCATCATTTTCACTATCTAGAAATCAAATAATAAACATCTTCTCAAAGATTGGTTGATTAGTTGGTTTAGTTTTACGGTATAACAAGAATTTTAGGTCTTATAAAGCCGAGAACAATAATTTTTTTTATAAACGTTCTCATTGTCCATACGTAGGTTTTTGCATTTTCACTCATATCCCAAATAAGGTAAGTCACTATTTGATACATAGCTGGAGGAAAATGAGGATACATACCTTTCCTATAATCCACAAGCGAAGTCACTATTTAAACTATAGTTTGTGAAAAATGGAAATTCATACGCTTTCCCAAGGGTTTAGTTAAAACACGAAGTCACCATCTAATTTATAGTTGTGGAGAAATGAATATTCATACCTTTTTCAATGGTATTATCGAAAAGTGAAACCGACGAAACGAACACTATTCGAACACGCGAACTGCGAATCCAGGGTCCGATCGCCTAACAACTGCCCCAAGTGTGTTCCTATTTTTTTTTAATAGCTCGCTGTAGCCAATACCAGGAGAATAACCGCCTGCACATGCGCAAAAAGCTATCTCAATAAATGTTATCAATAATTAAATGAATTGCTCAATCATTGTCACCGGTAAAATATTCGATACATCATTCTGAAATGTAAAATAAAGAAAGAAATGTTTTTAATTTTATTTTTAAAAAAAAAATGGGGGTAGAGTTGTTTCTTTACATTCATTATAAAGAGGCAGATGTTTCGAACCTTGGCGCGATCAATCACTCGAAAGCAGTTTGTTATTTGATCTTATCTTTGATTCTATATAACTTCGCGGCTTTTTGTTAGCAATGCTATTCCTTATTGATACGAATTATCTCTCTTCAAAAATCTTTGATTTTCATTATTTATTTTGTTCTTCTTCTTGATGTTGAGCAGGAGAAACTCTCCTCAACCGTTCGGGTCAGATCAGTCTTCCCATTTTTATAGAGTTATCGCAATCTCATACTATCTTAAAACTATTTGCTTAAGGAAATATAAAACCTATCGATCTACCTATGTTAAGAATTGTTCCTCTACACATACGCCGTGAGGCGATATCAGCTTATGAGAGAGAGAAGCAGCTCAGTGACAGTCGATATCCTTTGTATGAACATGAGGCTGAAAACCCGCCAGAGCTTCACCTCAGACACTCGGCTGAGGCACTCTTCAGTAGTCTCGTATGTTCCCAGCGATTGAATAAGTCCATCACGGACCTGGGAAATAATACTTTGCCCAAGCTCTTGGAGGAGCAACAGGCCAGGTCGGACCTTCCCCACAGGGAGTGGGTGATACTTAACCGGGCTCGGGACAAGGTTGCAAAGACCCGAGATAAGCTCTAAAGGTGTTGCTTTGTACAGGACGCAGTTTGGCGCTGCTGAGCAGACCATCGCTCATCTGCTCACAGACAGCCCACTTCGTGTCCCTTGCCCTGATGTGGACCTAAGGGATGCGACGGCTGCCCATCGTCGTTTCCTCTATAGATGGAGAGGGACGATATAATGACATGATGACCTAGGGGGGTAAATCTCTCTGGAAGACTATTAGCAGCTAAATGGCGCGGCCTGTATTGCTTAAGAGAATGTGGTGATTATTTCCTTTCCCAGGGGCATTAATCCTAATGTAAGCCAGACGGAACGAACAGGATTTGAACGTGCGTATTACATTTCTGAATTTGCCTGCCTATCTACTGTCTTAATTGCATCTCCACACTGAAATAGAATTTCACTATATGCCAAAGATAAAATATTTCATTTTTTGGGAAAAAAAGAAACAAAAAAGGTACGAACGAAAAGGAACTGGATAAGCAGGATTTGAACGTGTGTATTACAACTCTGAATTTTCCTGCCTATCTACTGTCCTAATTGCATCTCCCCAATGAAATATAATTTCTCTATATGCCAAAGATAAAATATTCCATTTAAAAAAAAAACATACCAGCTAGAGACGAAATATCTCATCTGCCGAAATAGAAATTCATTATATGCCAAAAACAAGACATTTCATCTTTTGAAAAAAAAAAAAAACACATGTAAACATATTTCAAAGGAAAACTTTATCGAAAATTGCATGGTAAGGTTTTACTAATATTTTGTGATACGTATTACACAAGGCTTCTGGCAAATAAATATTGATTTATATTTTATTCTATATATGTGTGTGTGTATGTTCATATCATTATGTGTACGTTCTTATATATATTCCTCTCTACCTATCTCTCTCTCTGTATCCATCATATATATATATATATATATATATATATATTATTATTATTATTATGAGTGAAAAGGTTGCTTAAAATTATGGTTAGAGTGCTCAATATCAGTCATACAGCGTGTATATTAGTTAAGTGTAGACACGGTGCCAACAGGAGTCGGCAACTGCTAGTTTCTCACTTATGCATTCATTAGGCCTGTGTAAAAGCACGTAAAAATGGCCTTGTGCCAAACTTGGGTTGGTTATCACCAAGTAAATATAATATATATGTATATATACATATATGTGTGTGTGTGTGTATGTGTGTGTGTGTATGGGTTTGTGCATGCCTGTCCGAGTGTGTGTGTTACATATGCAATAGGTGATTCGGTAGATGTGATGATTGACTTTAAATTCGTACTTATTTAAAAATCAATGCCTTCAAAACTTAATAATATAGAGTCACACTTTGGACGGTAAGTAATCAGTTGATCTCAATTCTCGTCCTTGGACGATGATAAATGCTTTAGTGGAACAAACTCGTCCATTTTTAACAAATCAGTTTATGTAGCAACACGATTTAATCTCATAGTGAAGCACCTTTACGGACATCTATTATGAAACCTCTCCCATATTAAGCAGTTCGCTCACTTTGCTTCTATTTAGCAAGCAGAAGCGCATGCGCATTTGAAAGTTTTTTCTAAAATTTCGTTAAGTCGTTGACTCGGAGTTTTTTTTTTCCTTTCTTTCTTTCTTTCTTTCTTACCTTTTTTTTTTGGAGGGGGTAGAGTTGTTGTTTTTTTTATTATTTTTTTGTTGTTTTTTTTTATTTTTCCTTTGTTTGGTTTTTTTTGGGTAATTTCTATCATTTTTTTAAAATTTTTCTCTTTTATTTTTCTTGTTTACTTATAATATATATTTCTTTCATTTTCTCTCTCTTTCTCTTTCTCTCTCTGTCTCTATTTCTCTATTTCTCCCCTTCTCTCTCTCTCCATGTATATATTTCTCTCTCTGTATTTCTCTCTATATATATAGATATTTATCTCTATTTCTCTCTCTCTCTTTCATTTTCTCTCTATTTCTTTTATTTTTTCTCTCTCTTCCACTTCTCCCTCCCTGTCTCTTTCTCTCTCCCTCTCTCTCTCGACTTTGGCCTGTGCAGATTCATCTTCGATCTGTGTGTTTCTTCTCGACTCGCTTTCTACAGATTTCCATTGATTCAATAGGCCATTAGATTAAATAAAATAATAAACGCCCAAGAAAAAAAAAACGCACAAAAATGAATTTACACAGAAAAATAAAATCAAGACTTTCACTTTTTGGTTTTGAAATGCTGTTTTAAAAAAATCCCAATTTAATCAGGGAAAGTCAACTGGGGGCAGTAAATATGTTGTCTGAAATTGGAATCATAATAGTTCATTTTCAAATGCCAGTCATTCCGTTTACGTTTACGCACTAATGCCCATGGGAATGGTATAAACCACCACATTCCCTTCAGATATGGATCGAATAGCGCATATTTTTATTACAAAAAAACACGTGCCAAAAAAAGTTTAACAATAATGATTTTTTTCAGCGATAAACTACTTAAAGAGGTTGATATGCCGTAAAACACCAATAAACAATCAGAACTCAACCAAATGAAAAATTACAGTTTCAACCGAATATTCAAGATTTAATCTGGGTTAAGATATCAAAATCCAACAATAGGTAAATCCAATTAGTAGCGGCAATAATGTCCGAATAAGAGGTCAAAGAGCAATAATGTTTGAATAGTAGTCTCAATAGTAGTAAATGTTGACAGTGTGGTAGGAACTCGTGGATAAGTTTGTTCAAATTCATTCGTTATCTAGAGGGATTTATCTCCATTCTGGTTTTTCATTAGTCGGATTCAATTTATTCCTTGTATATAATGGAATCTCCTAATCTCTACGAACATACATTAAAGTGGCCATTAGGCTAACATATAACGCAACACCCTAGGATATCATACTATATAGGTTGTTGACCCAATCACTCTAATTTTTTATTCTATTGTCTGCACTTGAAAAAAGAGGCAAACGAATGCAAGTAAGCTTTTTTCTTTTCAATTGCAAATGTCCTATATGTAGTGTTGAGGGTTCAGGGCGCTCGGTTATTTTCGGGTTTTATCGTTAGATTTCGGCAGTGCCGAGCCGACTGCGTATAAAAGATTACGTCAGAGGGTGTTTGACAGTGCGCTAAGTGTAGCCATGGCTAAATAAATGAGTAAAAACTACCCCTGGTCTTAGTCTTGTTTCATCTACCTTCTAGCAGACCAGCGGGTCAGACGCTCCTCTCCTGGAACTTGGCATGGACCCATAAAATCGAACATAAGCAAAAACGTAAGTAGCCCTTTCAGGTTCCATCTCGACCCTACCAGCAGAGCGATCATCCGTCCATGTATGTAGAAAAACCGGCCAGCCATCACGTTACACATATCTATAAAAATTTAAAAACAACAACACTTGCTTTTAATAAAACATTTATTGATTGCACTGAATATTTTCGCACACAATAAAAAGCTGAATTTTAACTAACAAAGATTTGGTGCCAAAACTATCCAAAGTTCCAGAATCCAATTTTTTTAAAACATCAATTTATAATTGCTTGGGGACAACATTAGTATTCTTTGAAGTTTTTGCGACATCAATTTTAAAGCATACAAACCTCAAATTTTGTTAAAAATATTCTATTGATCATTAAATTCTTCTGAATAGCTATATGCTTATTTCAGGTATCTAAATTTTCACCTGGAAGATGAAAAATGATTTTTAATCAATCTATTTATTTAAACTATAAAAAAATTAAAAGTTGTTTATAGGCCTCTCGTGTAAAATAAGGTTGGTTTGGTGCAAAGATATAATGAAAATTTGATTTTAAATAAAATTACAGCTTCTACGCTACTTCAAAAATTACAAGCCATTCAAGGGATCTTTCTTCGTTTTTTTTTTTGCTATTACAACCAGTGGTGCGATGGGCAGCAAATTTCTTGAAAATGAAAACTGTATGTTCTAATATATATGCATATACAATAAAACCCTTTTTTTTTTCATCAACCGTTGCACCTAGTGGTGCGTTGGGCAGCAAATTTGTTTTTTGCTGTTTCTTCAGCATACGAATTTTTATGAGAAATAGGTCCTGGCCCTATGTTAAAACTCTAACGTCGAGGACCTTTTATGGGTTTTTGTATATCAAAGTTTCCATTCTGCTGGATGAGTTATTCGTCCGAGTTAACGAGTCCCATCTGCCCGAGGCACTTAAAGGTGGATATATTGGTTTTGACTGGGATTTGAAGTCGCGTAATACGATTCTATAGTCTGAGAGAGGTTTCAAAGTCGGGAAAGTTCATCTAACGACAAGACCCAAAAAGCAGGGCAAATTACTGCCAAAAGAAGAGGGTGTTAAGGGGAACCAAAGTGACCCCTACCTTAGTACCATGGAATCAGGTCTAAAATAATACTACTCAAACAAGACATTACTTACTCGACTATTTTCTTCTCTATTGATATCCCATCGGTTAACCAAAGTACTGCTATGCCCGAATCGACTTTTTTTCTCTTCTTTCTTTTTCTGCCTCTGTTTTTTTCTTCCTGCTCTATCTCACTCCCTACTCTCCCTAACCTATCTTTGACCGAAGATAACTAAGAGAATTTAGTACCCAGCTAGCAGTGCTGCCAATAAGATATCCATTGACATTAGACAATTCTGCTAGTACCACCTTTGAGCTTCGTTATTGTTTTTCATTTTATGTATATTTTTCACATTGTCGAAATTTAATTTCTATTTTTACACACACACCCACACAGACACACACACACACGCACACACACACACACACACATATTGTGTGTGTGTGTATGTGTGTGCCTGTGTGTGTGTCTGTGTATAAATATATGTGTGTATGTGTGTGTGTTCCAGTGTAACCTGATACAGTTTTCAATATTATCCGACATCATTTTAAAAATGTATAAACGAAATTAATCATCTTTCTTTAAATATTCAAAGCCAGTTATATTATAAAAGATTTATCACCATTCAAAATCTAATAAAATATTCTACTTGGACCATTTAAAAGAATGCTTCCTATTTCTGGAATTTGCCCAAATGGTCCGTGGTAATGATGACTTAATTTATGCATTAATGACCTGAAAGTTTCTTTTCTCTCCTACTGGTATTGTCATTGTGAGACAATAAGGAAGCAACATCACTCATGGACGTGCGTCAGGAAATATGCTTCTTTGAATTCCTATATTCAGAAAAAAAATATACTGATTAACATTACAGGTGCATCTTGAACGATTACGAAGTCTATAAAGTTAATGCCAGTACAGTTAGGAGATACGTTATTTGATTTTAGAATGATGATAGAGATCTGGGGGATAAATCGTATTTCTGAAGCAAAAATGGACCACATCGTTGGCAAAAATGCACTCGGGCTATGTATAAAAATGTATCATTGCAGCCTGAGTTAGAAAGCAACAAAAACTTTAGGGGATAAGACGTCAAGCAACGGTTCGATATTCACTGGTTAGGGGTATTAAGCAGAGTTCGTAAGTCAAAGGTTAGGGATATCATTCAAGGGTCGTAATTCACTGGTTGCAACACACACACACAAAGCCGTTATTCATACACAGGTCTGCATCACTTCTGCCACCCGCCCGCAGTGATCTGCTTTTTATAATGCAAAATATGCAAATTTAATAACTTCGAACGAGATTTTTCGGGATCCATTCGTGACCGAAAATTTTAAAAGACTACGGCAGCCATCTTTGGCCTCTTTTATTTTTTCTTACAGCCTGGCGCCGGTACAGATCCTTGCCCTTTTGCGAGCTAAGTTCTCTCTATGTTCACTTATTCTGGAACACAAAAGATCGCTCGTTTTTTGGTACCAGCCTCATCTTCATAGCTCTTTTACTGTTAGAAAAATTAAAAAATAAATTTGGAATTACATTTGTCTTCACCATTGTAGCTTTATGTAAGCTTCATGATGACAAACAAGCCTCGAACAGTTAAAATCTCTGCATGCAAACTTTGTTTAAAAGGTAAGTCCTCTCTATGTTTACTAATTCTGGAACACAAAAGATCGCTCGTTTTTATGGTACCAGTCTCATCTTTATAGCTCTGAAACTTTAAATAACATTAAAATATATTTGCAATTATATTTGGATCGACCATTGTAGTTTTATATTAGCTTCCCGATAACGGGTGAGTCGCGAACAGTTAAAATCTCTGCATGCGAACTTTGTTTAAAAGGTAAGTCCTCTCTATATTCACTAATTCTGTAACACATAAGATTGCTTGTTTTTAAGGTACCAGTTGCATCTTCATAGCTCTTTTACTGTTAAATAATTTAAAAATAAATTTGGAATTACAGTTGGATCGACCATTGCAGTTTTATACTAGCTTCATGACAACGAGCCGGGAACAGTTTAAATCTCTGCATGTGAACTTTGTTTAAAATGATTTATAGGAGTTGAAATTATAATACGTGAAATCCTGAAGCGTGATTGATTACAAAAACTGAAATAGAAGTCATAAAACTCAAATAGTTCATCAATCTAATTTGATTTTGTTTATATTTTTGACACCAATGAAACAAAGTTAAGAGACACCGTGTAGACCACCCCCTGAAAAATGAATTTTAAAAAAAAGAAAGAAAGCTATCTTAAATAAGACAACCAGGACGATCACATGATTATAGTTGACAACATAACTGACCGGGTGTGAACCCAATGAACTTGAGAGCGATGCCGTCCGGAGCTCAGACTCCTGGTAGGGTCGCCCAGAGTGGTAAGTTTAAGTGGGAGGTTCCAGACAAAGCACGATCCAAAAAGACCTCAAAGGGGCCTTGTGGTGGCTACAGGTGCATCAGTCTCCCCACGTTAAAAGACATCACGGGTCTAAACTAAACTAATTTAAACGCTCTATCACTGATATTGAGCACTCTAAGTATAAATTTAAGCCACCTTACTACAGAA
>JAUZSX010308693.1:0-12432 GCA_034780655.1 Idiosepius hallami | reverse complement strand
GAGAGAGAGAGAGAGAGATGGAGAGAGAGAGAGAGAGATGGAGAGAGAGAGAGAGAGAGAGAGAGATGGAGAGAGATGGAGAGAGAGAGAGAGAGAGAGATGGAGAGAGAGAGAGAGAGATGGAGGGAGAGAGAGATGGAGGGAGAGAGAGAGAGAGATGGAGGGAGAGAGAGAGAGATGGAGAGAGAGAGAGAGAGATGGAGAGAGAGAGAGAGATATGGAGAGAGAGAGAGAGATGGAGAGAGAGAGAGAGTAGTGGGGAGAAGACTCACAGGTTTTAATAATGATAAAAAAGAAAAAATTCTATAGTTCTAAAATTCAAACAAGTTTTTGCTGAGAAACCATAATTAAATCATTATTTCAAAGATATAAATTATTTTTTCTAAAGACTAAAACAAGATAAAATTATTTTACTCTCTTCTTTAACTTCATTAAAAATAATGACAACCTGTGACTTGTAAATGAAAAGAAAGAAATCAAAAATAAAATTTATAAGTAATAATCTATTTGTTCATTCAAGAACAAGATTTTTTTAAATCAATCTTTTTAATATCAGCAGAGAAAAGATCTAACTCTTCAAAAATATTTTATGTTTTACTTTGAAATTATTATACAGGGTTAGCCTTAAGTAGGTACACAGTTATTATTAAACCTCTTTAATATGCTTCTTATATAAACATTTTTATATATTTTACGAATATTTTTGTTTTACTAGCTGTTTGTAAATAAGTTTTTAAATTTTAAGTTTATTTTAATAATCTATTCTATTAATTTATTTTATTAATGACAAATAATGTAAATGAAGAGCAAGAGAATGGATATTAAAGAAATGCTGGAAGTATGAAAATGCCGAGTAACATCCTGTAAAGAATGTTGGTGGAGGACATATTGAGTAGTTAAGGGATCAAATGGTTTCTGTCTAATATTATTTTAGCATTCTTGAAAATTAAAAATAAATTTACTTTTAATTTTTTTTTACTTTTAATGACTGTATACCTACTTTTGGAAGCCTCTATACAATGGAATAGAGATATATACATAATATCATAAATGATATTTTAAAATGCAGACAGGTTTTGACAAAAACCTTATATATTACACATTCTTTATTATGTTCAATGTTTTTTTTTAATGTAAACTGTAGGATTCATTTATCTTTCATACATATTGTTAATAAGCTTTTACTCTGATGACCAAACAGGCAAGAAACTGACACTCACAAGTGGATGTTGACATTTGTGAATCATTATTATCTTTATTTTGAGATGAAGCATCATAATGAGATAGCGGTTTCAATTTCTATCCAAGTCAACCAGAGGGTTAGTTGGTTACAAAAAATGTGGTTCGATAGACAAAAACTATAGAAGACAGTGATTACTGGGGATTTGGTGACGAGATGCTGCATCCCTATCTGAGGTCACTGTTAAAACACTTGAAGACAGCTTGATGTAAAACTAGGCCGAAACGTAGTGTAGAAACATCAAATTAATAAGATGAAAACAGAAGTTCGAATAAAGTCAATTTCTAAAATATGTGAATCATGTGTCATTGCAATAGCAGAAAAAAAAGAATGGGAAAAAAATACTTTTTAAATTAGATTTTTTTTTTTTTATATATATAAATCAGAATAGAAGACAAACAAATTTTAGAATGAAAAAATATCTTTCTTCAGAAAAACCTTCATTTTGGAGGCCTTATCAATATTTTGAAAGGGTTTCTTAGTTTCTTTTTGCAATCTGTATCTGTTATGAAATCTTTTACAAAAACAATTTACTCAGTAGACAGTAAATGGACGGCAGGAAGTAAATAAGGCTTCTAACTTTTTCAGGATTCATAAGGTGAAAAAAAAAATGAGTGGGAAGAAACTTAAAGATAAAGACCTTAAAAATTGTTTGGTTGATTGTTTTAGAACATATTAGCCCCCTTTTGGTTAGTTAATGTTTAATAAAGTTATTTCAATATAGTAAAAAGTTTCTAAATTTGTTGATAAATCTTATTTAATTAAAGTATTCTAAATATTTTTTTTAATCCCAAAGCTATATTATACTTCAAAGTTTAGTCTAATACCAATGTTGCCATTTTACATTATATCTGAACACAAGTACAGTTTAACACCAAGTCTTGTGTACAAGACTTATACCTTTAAAAAATGTCCACTTGGAACATTCTAAAGGACACCCGACAGAGCAGCTTCTAAATAGTATAACACATATTTGTAATAAATACAAGGGTCATTCCAAAAGTAATAACTTCATCTATTTCTTAAAGTAATTTTTCAAAAGTTAAAGACCTATGAAGATGGTAATGGTACCATTAAAACCAGCGAGATATTTTTCTAAATGGTTATCACCATTTTTTATGCACTTCTGCTAGTGATGAACAAGTAAACCAACTTTTGCATCTGAAGCATGTTCTCTCACTCACATCTGTTGCATCTCCTAAACGTGCAGACATCAACCGCATCAGTTTCATAAACAGTCAACAGACCCAAGTAAATGTTAATAATTTCAATTTTTTTTCTGCATGTGGGAATTAAATGACATCTCTGCTCCAGATGCATGTCCATGGCAGGGGTTGCCTTCTAAGACTCTCAAACTATCAATAAATGCAATGGGGGAGCTAAAACTTTCAGGTTTTGAATGCATAAGTTTTAGTTATGACAATTTATTTTGCCATCCCCTCTTATTTATTTGGTTGTAATTAAAAAAAAAAAAAAAAAAAAGAAAAAAAAAAAGAAAATAGACATTGCTTTTGGAACCACCCTTTTATTTAAATTCATTCATTTGAAAAACAATTTTAAATTCTCATGAAGATTCTAAGAAACCTTTTTGCAGATTGCAAATACAGCTATTTTTATTATTATTATTATTATTCAAGTTTAAATGGCTAATACTCACTTTAAGAGAAGAATTATTATGTCAAATTTATAGAAATAAATCAAGAAAACAAAAAAATTAAAAAAATATATAGAAATAAACTGATAATTCCACGTGATTCAAAAATCATGTTTGGATCTGAATCAGATTATATGAAACTCTTAATCTGTAGGCTTTGATTTTATAATCTAATCAGAAATAAACCACTAAAATGTTCATATGTAAGTATTTAATGATTTTAAGTGAGTAGACAAATCTATTATTATTATCATCATCCTAATAATCCAAACTTGTGTCAACTGCAATGAGTAAAGCACAGCTGTACCAGTCTTTAGTAGTGGATGGCAGCACTAGATATAGATTGTTAGAGGATGCTCATTGATAAAACTAGGAGGATTTTAGATTTTAATTTCTATTTAATAAATACTGGCATTCCTACCCATCTCCCATCTAAGTTAAGCGTAGATATAGAGTCAACAGCCTTCGGTGACTCAGTTTCTTGTTTGTCATTAAGAATCTAAGTCACTGAAGGCTGTTGACTCCGTATCTATGCTTAACCAATATACATGCTCTATCATTGATATTGAGCACTCCAAATATAAGCGATCTCACTGAACAGATTGTGTGTATGTATACATGTTGGAAAGTATTCTCTACTCAGGTTTCAACATTAGGACCATCAGGAGAATACCTGTTTACATTGGTATTACATCATGATGGAAAAATTACACATACACAAATACATAAATAGAATCAATCTCAATAGGTTTAAATGTGAAAAAAAACCTATCAGTTCAGTACATATATTTGTAAATAGAAAAACAAAAGTTGTATTGAGAACTAATATGATCAGTAATATTCATTAAGAAAAAGAACCAAAAAGGTTTATTGACTGAATGAATAAAAAATATTGAAAAAAAAAAGCAAGAGTGATTTCTATTATTTACATAAGATAAAAATTGATTTTGTATGTGTACAAATATTTACTAGGCAATGAATTGGTTACAAGGCAAGAAAGAAAGAAACCAAACTAGTTTTTAAAAACCTAACTACACTTTGTGAAGGAGAAACATTTTTGGGTGATATATTTCTTTTGTAAATTGTAGGCATGCATTAGTATAAATAAAAGGTTTTGATCAGAGGTAAAATAGTAATTTGACACTCCCCGTTACTGAGCATACAAATAACAAATATGAACAGTTAGAATTGATATACTAATAATATTAAAGACATTGTGCTGGGACATGGAATTACCCAGGTCAATCTACAGGGGGGCGGGGCACAGTTAAACCACTGGGAAGAAATGCCAATCAGGCTGGTGGCAAAAAGAGTCTTTGTGAATAAAAAAAAAAAATGGTAGTAGAATTACAACCTGCATCATTGATACCTCCATCTTGAGCCACAGTAGAAGAAATCTGGGCCAAGTTTAGGTGTGTGTGTGTGTGGCCGTACAAGTAACCAAAAACAATATCTACAGTGAGTAGCACTGTCATCTTAGTCTTTTCTTCTTATCAATGAAAATAAGAGAGAAGACAACATGTACCCAATACTCGGACATGAGTAGCAACCGGCTATTAAAAGACAAGTGTGTGTGTGTTGAATATAAGAAATAATAAATGAAATAAAAAGATACTTACAATTGGAGCAAAGCTCCATTGGCAATGAGTTTTCATTACCCTGAAGAAAACAAAAAAAACAAAAACTTTTAAATTTCTGAAACAATATGACAAAAAGAGTTGTGTTTTATAAATATTACTTAAATTAAATATGAATAAATAAATCTTACAAAATCTATCATTTCCAAGGTTTATAAAAAGAAATGCATTTATCGAAATAACCATTAACATTTTTGTAATTTTGGTTGCATAAAATTCTAAGCCAAAAATATTCTAAAAATACTTATCTGTATTTTTAATAAGAATTTCCTTCAATAAATTCTATAGAAACAGAAAAGAAATCTATGGAATATTGTAGGTAAGAGAATTTAAGCACTGCAATCAGATGATGTAACATAAGCACATGTAAACTTTTGTCAAAAGGTGGAAAACATACATGTACACATTTTTAGTCTTGCCAAAAAGACGGATGTTGTTGACATACATGTATGGCAGAACCAAATGATAAAAAGAAAAGTGGTTAATAACTCAATGCAGTACAGGTTTCTTTTTTTTTTTCTTTTTTTATTGCATTTTGTTAATATGCTGATTTTTCTGATATAACGATTAAAAATAATTATATAACAATTTTTAAGATTAAAAGAGAAAATTATGCAAATCAAAATCATTGTAGATACATTCCAGTAATCCTGAAATAAAAAGTGTGAAAATAAAATTACTAATTGATTTTACTTTTTTTTAACAAAATAAATTTAGAGATAAATTCAAGTACAAATATTCGGGCATTGCTGCCCAATATACACTGGATTCTGCCGTTTGTGATCCTACTCATCTGTGATTAAGTCATAAACCACCATTTTTCTACAATAATCATCGATGGGTTCTGCAGTATTCTTTAACAAACAACCATCTGCTGTATGTAACCAGTTTTTGATGGCAGTAAAGGTGGTCATTTATGAAAGGATCCACTCTATGTGGATTTATTGTTTTATAATATAGATATAATAGATAAGGCCAAGAATAAAAAAGTTGAAGCTCAATTAAAAATATTTATTAAAATCCATTTTTTTTTTTATTCACCCATATAAGATCCAAAATTATGATTTTAAAAGACAACCATTTTATTTCAAAAATACCAGACAAAATTACATTTATGCCAAAGTATAATACAGGGTGTATGAAAATTTGCTGTGCAGTAGTAAATAATATCAATGCCAATGGAGGACGTTTCCAGAATTTCTTTCAAGATAAGCTGTGCTTATTGTAAATAAATGAATATTTTGGGGGGTAAAATTGTATTGCCTAAATGTTTTATTTTAAAGTTTACTGTTTATTAGTTTATTTAAATTTCTATATGCCCATAGTGCCCAGTAACTTTTTGGACACAATGTACATGAAAAGTGAAGGGTATACAATCTTGGTATCTAGGTTTCAACCACTTGCGATTATTCTTTAAATATTTACAGAAAATGAATTATTTTGAATAAAGAAGATACCTTTGTTGCTTAAAGTGGTTCTTTGATGAAGACTAAAAGAAAAAAAAAGGTAGGCAGGGATGAAAATATGTACATCTGTTTTACCCAGGGTAATTGTTAAGAAACAGTCAGTTCAACCTCCCACTCTATAAAAACTAGGTCAGGAAACACTTGAAGATAAAAAAAGCTTAGGTTGTTATACTAAAAATATCAATATAAGCTATAAAAAATTTAGTCCACTATTAAGAAAAGATTCTTTGTAATAGAAAAGGTTTACAATTACTTATTGTCAAGTTCTAGTTATTTAACTCCAATTTAATAGAAAGACACAAAAATAGATTTAGAAAATGTCAGGTTTTAAAAATAGATTAGAAAATGATAAATCAAGATTATCTAATATTATACTATTAAAACTAATTGTCGCATTTGAATGGGTTCTACATCTGGCTTTGAATTTACAGACATGCATGTGGCTAGATCAAGTAGGCACTATATTTCCAGAAGAAAATATGAAATTGAACTATGAACACTGCTATATTGTCACCCATCTTATTACTGGCCGGGCTCCACGTTGCCTAACTTCAGTGATCTGACGGGAATCGGTGTCTCCAATGCAACTTGACCGTATAAATCATTTCAGCATTTTAGAGTGGTAATTTTTGTTTAAAATTTTTTTTTCTTTTTTAAAAACACAGAGAAGATACGAAGAACCGTTTTTGAATTAAAAATAAACAAGTAAATAAATAACGGAGAAGCATTTTTGAAAATTAAGAAAAAATAATTTTCAAACACGAAGCGTTTTTGGAAAAAAAAAAAAAAAAAAAAAAAAGAAATGGCAAGTCCCCAGCACCGGGCAATACTTAAACTAAAATTACTATTAAGTTACAGATTATGGAAAGCTTGTACACCTAATTTGAGAATTATTTACTCTTATTATGCAGATACAATTTGATAACTTACTATATTATATACCCTGAGTAACCAGAGATTTTTGTTCTTGTCAGTTAAATGACAGAAGGAGAGAGAGAGAAAGAGAAAGAGAAAGAAAAAAAAGTTAATATGAGAAGGCATCTTCAAGCAAATGCCTAGAGAGTAAAAGATAACAATTTGTGTGGGGATTGTTAAGCATCAAAAGGATAAACAAAAAGATAAGAAAAAACAAAAAAAAAAAACAAATGTTTGGCAAGTAAAGATTCCCTAACTAAACTGGATAGGTAGAATATACATAGAGATTTTAACAAAAAACAGACATATTCCACAAGTAAATCTGCTAACTGCACAACAAAACAGTCTTTAAAATAAAAACAAAAAGCAGTAAAAGCACCAAAACAAAGAGTCAGATTTCTGAAGATGAATCCCAAGTGAAAACTTTTTTTGCTTTCTACAAATTGTATTGAGATAGGGTTGATGATCACTTTACAACTTCATGCACACAAAAAAGCATCAAGATTATTAAAAAAAAAAACCACAGATCATTTCACATTAATTCCCAATAGATCTGTACATTTTGACAGATCTAAAGTTCATACCATAATTATATTTGCAACTTTTTAACTTCTTTGAATTTTTTTTTTTAAATAAAAAAACCTAAAATCTTGAAAATTCTGTTAAAATTTAGCTAACAAACTTTTCGAAGAATTTTTTTCTTTTCAATTAACAACTTGTTATACTTATATTTGAAGAAATAGAAAATAAATTTTGACAATGTATAATTCAAATAATTTTTGAAAAATCAAGAAAACATGCAAATGAGTTATGCTGATTATAATATTGTTTAGATTTCTACAAATGATTTCAGGTATTTTTACACTGCTGAATCAGAAAATAGGAACCTTTTCTCTCCATCAGGTCAGGTTCTTATGCTAAGTTGATTTGAAAAAATAATGTGACAAAATCAATTTCATTTTTGTGGCATTATCATCTGCTGATTTCTGTCAAAATGTCATCACCCAGAACTATCGGACAAATAAGGATAGCCATTTGACATAGGATTTAGCTCCTCATCAACTTATAAAATGCTCCACATATTGGTTCATTTGAATAAAACTATAAGTTGACCTGATTGAGCAAAACCAATGTGATTTTTGAATTCAACACATCAGAGTTATCCTAAATCATCTGAAAAAATGTAGACAATAAATTTCTTGTTTATCAGCAAAATAAAAGCTTCGAAAAACAATAAATTTATCAGTCTAATTAATGATTGTTGGACAATCTTTATGGTAGAATCTGCATTATTGGAAAATATTGGCAGGCAACTGGATTTCATCAAAAGAGATGGTTAAATGGAACGCTAGGGCAAACAAGGGCAGATACAATTCAGAAATTGAAGCTGAATAGAAAGTTTCAAAGTGAAAGCATAATAGACTAATACTTTGAACAAATGTACAAAGTGAACATCTAAAAATCATTTATTCAGACTTCTATTTTCATCTTCATTGTTATAGTCCTGTTTTTGCTAATATGTGCCTTCCAGCCTTGAACTAGTCATTTCAAACTAAAAAAACCTTTTCAGAACTATTAACCAAACCCTTTATTCAACCCTCATGAATATACTGTTCATATTTTGAAAAAGTTAGCTGGTACTATTTCAATCAATGTCAAATACTGTCTGCCTCACACATGGCATAGAGAGTACAAGTTCAATCATGATTGAAAATTTGATATTCAACAATAATACTAACAAAAAATTATGTTTTTAAGTCTATTGGAATTCACACCCCATACTATCAGATTGCCTTCATTATTTTTACCTGAAATTTCTGAGCCATTAGAGCAGTACAGATTTTGATTTCATTTTCTGCATTTAATCATTAAAACACAGACATAAACTAAAATGTATAAACTTTAGTTTGAAACAAATAATATAGGAGAATAAAAACCCTAAGAAAAATAAAATGTAATATCTAAAAATAGGATTTAACTGAAAGTGTAATATTAATCAAATTAAAATAATCAAAATAAAAGGAGAGAGAATGATGAAAAATAGACAAATAATTATTGGAGTTTGTTTGATTATATTCATTTGCTTTTATTTTCTATTTAAAAGAAATATTTAAACTCATATGGTCAAAATAAATTGATAACCTTTTATTATTATTTAATATACTATTAAAACTCTAATCGTCACATTTGAACAGGTTCTACATCCAGTTTGGATTTACGGAAATGTGCATGGCTAGATCAAATAGATGCTATATTTCTGGAAGAAAATATGATATTGAACTATGAACACTGGTATTCTAAAATGGTCCCCCATCTTACTACTGGTCAGACTTGACATTGCTTAACTTCGGTGATCTGTTGAAAACCAGTGTCTCCAATGCAACTTGACCATATAAATCATTTTAGCACTTTAGAATTGGTGATTCTTGCTTAAAAACGTTTTTTTTTTTTTTTTTTTAAAAAACACTGAGAACATACGAAGAACCGTTTTCGAATTGAAAATAAACAAGTAAATGATTAACCGAGAAGCGTTTTTGAAAATAAAGAAAAAATAATTCCTTTTAAAACATTAAACATTTTTGAAAAAAAAAAAATATTGGCTAGTCTCTGGCGCCAGGCAACACTTCTAGTTATTATTATTATTATTACTAACATTTTTGTAGATTTTTATGCAATCATTTCTAATAGTATGGACATAATAGTTTCTAATAAATCAACAGAAGAAAGAAGCTCCACTAAAAAGCCAATTTTGTTTTTAATTAGTTCCTTCTATTTTCAACAATGCACAAATGCAACCGTGGACTTCTTTTTTGTTTGCACTAATCAATATTCATGCTTCTTCAAGATTATAAGTATGATGACAACCCTAAGGCAGCACTACTTTCAAAGTTTTTTTGTTTTTGTTTTGCATTTAACTGCATATCAACATTATTAGGTCATCTTAATGCCAAGAGCCAGTACTTTTTTTTGGAGCAGACAGCTTATAACTATTTCATTTCCATTCTGGATATGAACAAAAAAAAAACAGGAGTACAAACCCATTTAATAACAAAATTAATGACTCCTGCTTAAAAAAAGACTATCTATGAAGAGTTTATCCACTTGATGTACACAATAAAAACGACTAAACTAGATCTTTTTTTCAAGGAAGGCTTCATGATTAGAATTATATCATTCAACTTGTTCTTCTCAATAATTAAAAAAAAAACAAAAAAAAAAACTTATCTATAACAGAAATAAATTTTTGAAAAAAATTATAACTTTCTTTAATACAGGGTGTCTGGAAAGTTGGTGTGCAGTAGAAAATATTGTCTATGCCAATGAAGGACATTTCCAGCATTTCTTTTAAGACAAGCTGTAAAACTGTAAATAAATAAAACCTTTTTATTGGTAAAAATTGTATTGTCTAAATGATTTATAATTAAATTTCCTTTTTGTTTTTTGGGGGGAGGTTATTTAAATTTCCATATACCCATGGTGTACGGTAACTTTTTGAACACCCTGTCTACTAAATTCATCTTTATAAATGTAATTATGAAGAGGCTAAGCCATTTTTAAGATGATGTATTCAGGTTTTAAGAATTTAATACTGACACTTTGCAAACAAACATGATTGAATTTTTTAAGTTATTTTTAATGACATGTATTTTTTTTTTTAAATACTCTAAATTTTGGGGCATGTATTTTAATAAATATAAGCAAAGTTTTATACAAATCTAAGTGAAGTCATCTGGAAATTGATGGTTGAATAGAGGCCTCTGAAATATAATAATAATGGTATTATCCCGGAGGCCTCGGTTGAACCCTAATAATATAAAAAGAATTCCTTAATCTAGGTTAATACTTGTTTACTCAGTCATGGTTAAAATAATAAAAATAATTTACCTCAGCATGGATTTAATAAAAGGTTTTTCTTTTTTTTGCGTCCTAATTTTTCTAATTCATTTGACCCAACCCTAGGGGTATATATAAGTAAGTTCCTAATGGATACCCTTCCTACCTAAATAGCAACAATAAATGTTGATTTCTTTTTCTATAAATGATTTATATTTTGGGGGGAAGTTTTATATTGCAAAAGCTTATCTAAAACTAATTAGGCACATAGCAGCTGTTCAGGAAGTCAGGTATTTTCAAGACATACCACATACCCAAACCACTTTAGTAGCTATTATAATCATATAGACACACAGTAGCTTTTGTTGCCTCTATAATTAGTTGAATAAACTCATATTTACCTAACCTCATAATATAAAAAAAATTCTTATTGTTTGAACTTGTATTAACTTGAGTTTTTTTTCAAGATAGTTGACACCTCAAGAATATTTAATAAATGTAGGAGTGGGAAAAATAAAATTGCTGCCAATGATAGTAATCAATGTGTAAGTGCTTATAAAGTTGCACCATTTGAATATTGAATTTATTTAAATTATATTTGGGAATTCTTTAAGATAAAGGTTCTTAATCTATGTATTAATTTACTTGTTGACTGTTGTCCTCATGTTTTCATAGATGCTATTTCATTACAGTTTGGCAAACTTATCCTCTGGCCTTTGTCACCTGAGAACAGTCCACAAATAAATTATTTAAATGACTTTAAATTTTTTTACTTATTTAGGAAAACAAAATATTCCATTCATTATACAAAAATAAAAAGCTATTGGAGAAGAAAAAAAAAAGGTTATGCTGTAACCCTGATTCATTAATAGTATAAACCTTTCATATTAACTGTATAAAATTCTTCGTATGTGTAGTGCTAATGTACTAAAATGAAAAGTGTTCTAATGTAAATTTATAAGTGTGTTAAGATAAATTTAAGACCCATTTGAACACATTTAGATTGATTAATTTGGAATCTGGATTCATATCAAGTTAAAAGTAAAAATGAAACTCAAAAGTTAAGGGATTATCTTTTATCCTAAAAATAATAAATTAGGATTATTTAAAATTAAAATCTGACTCTTAAAATACAAAGATTAAAATGTAAAAAAAAAAAAAAATCATCAAAGTGAATCCAATAGGAGAATTGATATGTGACAAGTTTTGACTATATGTAACAAACTTTCTCAATCTAACAAAAATCTAAATTTGATTTTTACTATTTAGCAGATCTTTGTACAAGACACCTAAAAGAAGACAATGGCTACAGTCAAGAACTCAATACCCAACTATATATTTTTTAATTATTAGTATAGTTGCTAATTACAAGATAATCCGTAAATGACAAAACATGCTGAAAAAAAGTTTGAGAAATTCAGATTGTCACAAGTTTTATAATTATTTGAGTGCATTTTTATTGAACTTGCAATTAAATCTTAAAATTGATAGAACTATTCTATTTCTAAAGATTCTGAAATAAAAGGTCATAGAAGTTTTATTATCTGTATATTATTATACCAACTTTTTTAATTTTAGTACTTTTTTAATTTGAATTTGTTATCAGGGTGTGATTGGTCAATTGGTTAAGAGAATTTTTAAATCAAAGGAAGTTTTCATTGTTTTCTTATGTTATGATGAGAAGGC
>JAUZSX010308682.1:0-12432 GCA_034780655.1 Idiosepius hallami | reverse complement strand
TATATTTACTTGGTGAGCACCAATCCAAGTTTGGCACAAGGCCATTTTTACGTGCCCTTACCCGGGCAATTTACGTTCAGTGTTACCCTTCACCTAGTTAAGCCACTCTCTGAGTTAACGAGCCCCATCTGCCCGAGGCAGCTAAAGGTGAATGCAATGAATATATATATACATGTATGTATATATATATATATATATACATGTATATATATATATATACATATATATATGCATATATATATATACATACATATACACACATATATACATATATATATTTATTTATATGCCCATGCCACTGAAGAATAATCTATAATGAAACGCACAGTGTATGGCTTTATGAAATAATACAGTCTTTGTTATTTTTATAACAAATTTTATTTTGAAATACATTATTTCATATCTTTCCAGGTTCCGTGGTCGCTGAATTGCCGGCTGAGGTGTCTAAACCCCAAAACCGACAAAGTCGTAACAAAAAAAGGCAAGACTGCACAGATGGTAGCAAAAGAACAAATGATGCATCCTCCAGGAAGATCAGAAAGAAAGGCGAATCTTTAAGACAACCTGAGTCACCATTTTGCACAAACATCCAAGACAGCAACGTTGCGGGTATTTTTTTATTCAAAGTTTTAATGCTGTCAAGATGGTCACTGTTTTTTCAATTCCTTTTTTTCTATCTTTTTCTTTCTCTGTGTTTCTGTGTGTTTTTGTGTGTGGTAGCCACCATTTTTTCAATTTCTAAATCGAGTTTGTAAACCATTATCAAGGAACGGTCATCCGATAAACTCAGTAATTGCTCTTCAAAGAAAAGGGCTTGATACTTAGGTTAAAAACTTCTTTGTTTTTAATAAACTACATCACAAGAAGAAGAAGAAAAAATGAACAAATTTAAGCAAACATTGATTTAATTTTAAATTGATATTTTTTAATTGTTGTACTTTATACTTATTGTTTTCCCCATATTTTGGACAACTAATTCTCTGGTCTATTTGTTAACTGTAGCCATGTAGGAAAATCGAAATGTATTTACAGTAATTTCTAAGAATCAACATTCCTATCTGGTCATGATAAATACACCTTAAAAAGGCAAGATGATAAGTTTACCAAAATGCAGTGAAAACAACTAAAAAAGATGAGGACAACAGTTGAAAAAATGGATATGCAAATTATGAAGCTTCACCCCAAAGGATTAAAAAAAAATACAATAAACATTTAAATTTGAGGTTTAGTTTAAAATGTTTTTTTATGGTAATTTCTTAATTAACCAAAAAAAAAAAGAAAGAAAAAAAACAAACCTGAACGAGGGTCGTTTCAAAAGTAATGCTTAAAAAGTATTTTTAAAGATTATTTGTAAAAGTAGAAGAGCTACAAAGAAGGGTTTGGGATAATTAAAATGGGTTACTTTTGTGCTCCAGAATTTTGTTATATTTTTTTTCTTACATAATCAACATGATTCTTAATGTTTTTTTGGCAGAAATGAACTAAGTGATCCCTTTTAGCGTTCGGAGCACACGTGTCACTTACATTCCACCAGTCTGAAATTGATGAAGCCATCTCCTAAATGTGATGACATCAACTGCATCGGCTTTAAAAACGTTCAACAGGTGCCTGTGGATATTGATCGGTTCAATTTTCTGCATGGAAGAATTCAATGACTCACCTCTGCTTCAGACACATGTTCATGACAGGGGTTACACTCTGCGACAGAGAGGTGAAACTTTCAGGTCATGAATGCATAAGTTCAATCCTGATAGCAATACTATTCGCAATCCCCTCTCATTCATCAGGTGAAAAAAAATAGAAGGCATTACTTTTGGAACAACCCTCTTAGATATTTGTATTGCTCTAAATCCACACCCAAGGGTGCTGATATGTATAATGTATGTATGTGTATATTTATAGGTATTTATACATATTAGCACCCAAAGGATATAGAGTATTACTTTTGTATCTCTATTAATAGTTTTTGATTCTTTTTTGAGATTTAGTATAATTGGACAGTAATATAGGTATAAATTTGCATACACGCATACATACACACACACTCGCCCACGGATATCATATATATTTATATAACAAATTCATAATTAATGTGTACCTACATGCATACAGGTAGGTTTGTACATCTATAAGTGATATAAGTATATTCAAACAAAGTTTATTTGCAATTATATATATATTTTTTAACAAATAGAGAAAATTTTGCCGATATTTATAGTTTAAGTGCTTAATGTCATTGATAGAGTGTGCTTAGTAGATAAGAGTAGACACAGAGTCAACATCCTTCAGTAACAGTCAGTTTCTAGCCTGTGTGTTCATCAGATGAATGTCAGTCACCAAAGGCTGTTGACTGTGTCTACGCTTACTTACTATTACTATACACACACAGAGACACACACACATATATATAATTTAAACATAATATACAAATACAAGGTGTCTGAAAAGTTGCTCTGCAGTAAAAATAATGTCTTAATACCAATGGAGGATACTTTCTGCATTTCCTTTAAAATAAGCTATGATACTTTAAATAAATAAATAAAAATTTATTGGTAAAAATTGTATTGTCTACATGTTTTCTAATAAAATTTACTGTTTATTAGTTTATTTAAATTTCTGTCTGTCCATAGTGCACAGTAACTTTTTGGACACCCTGTAGAAGGATGAGAAATAGATAAATTAATTTGAAGTGAAGATCCTGATCTTTCTTTCAATATATTTTTAAGTTCATATCACTAATCAATTATTTGTGTATACAATATACAGTAAATCTTTGAGGGTGGCTTACTTTTTAAGTTTTTTCTACCCTGCTACATTTTTTTAGATACCCTACCTGATATGACTTTTACTTTACATACTTAAGGAATTGTTAAAATGTGACTCACAACTAACCAAATATAAACATTTAGTTTATCAAACAACTTTTGAAAAGTGTTTTAACCATAGTATAGCCATAAAAAGAAGGTAATGGGTAATTATTACCTCAATATTTAAGACAATTCTATAAAAACAGTGCAGTTTGGATAATGTTTATCACAATAAGCTTTGAGCCCTTATTAAAAGTTTCCTTTATTCCTCTCTGGTAGCTCATCTAACTTTCTACCTTATCTGTCCCAAGTTTGACAACCTACGAGGCTTTACTGTATTTACAATCATAAACTATAAGTAATTAAATTCTGTTTTGGTTACATTGTAATCTTTAATTACGCCAATGTTCAGAAATATTCTTTAGATTTTTATTTTATGCTGTATTTTTCGTCAAAATATTAGTTAGTTTCACTGAATATTAATTTTCAATTTTTTTCATAAAAAATCAAATTAATTATATTCTTCTATCATCGTGTTAATATTTTTGGATTGATTTTTCCGGTGGGATTTTTTAATATTTATTCCATTTGAAATTTAATCAATTTTTTTCTGAGGGTCTTTCCAAAAAAAATGCCACTTATTTTTTTAAGAATTTTTTTTTAAGATGAATATCTACGGGCTTCGTTTGCGAATCAGAATATATTTTTCTACATAGTCACCATCATTCTCAATGCACTTTTGCCAGTTATGAATAAAGCAATAAATTTTTGCGTGAAAAGCGCACTTTGTCACTTTTATCTCTGTCACCACATTGAAATTGACATCAACTGCATCGGCTTCCTCAACCTTCAACAGGAGCCGGTGAACGTTGATCGATTCAATTTCAACGCCCAAATCAGGGATTGCTTTCTTAAGAGTCTCACACCATCAATATCTACAATGAAACTTTCAAGTGATGAATGCATTAGTTCAGTCATAACAATGCATTTTGCAATCCTTAATCCATTTGGGCGGAATAGAAAATACAAGGCGTTACTTTTGGAACAACACTGGTATAAGGCATAATGGCACCGTGTCAATTTCATACAGAACGAAGGTTATTTGTATAACACTACCTATTTACAAGCAATTCTTCTAAGTTAGAAAATATTAAATGAATAAAACTATGTTATTTCTTTTTCTTTAATGTTATGGATGGGCGTTAAAAGGAAGGGACATGACAAGTGGGTGAGAATAGAATAGTAATTTATAACAACAGAAAAAGGTTAGTGTACAAAGAAGGCTTAATTAGATTCAGAGGGAGTTGTCTCGACACGACCCAGGAGTGAGCATTTTAGGCTTGTTGAATATGTGTCTAATGGACGAGTGGATAGAGAAGAATATCAGAGTAGGTCACCACAACATTTAATTAAAAACATCTTAATTTGTATCAAACGATATGTACACTGAATTATTTTGTTTGAGATTAGAGTTAGCAAATATGGACGGAGAAGAAATTTTGTTAAATTAGTTAAATCTATTGAGTTTGCAGTGATTTAGTAAAATTAGTTATTGTTTGTTAAAAATAAAAGAATTAATAAAATCAGTTAAATTTATTTAGTTCAAGTACCAAGATGCCACTTTGTTTATAGATCATTGTTAGTTCATTAAAATTTCAGTAATTTTTTGGACACCCCGTAAAAGGATGAGAAACACATAAATAAGTTTTAAGTGAAGATCCCTATCTTTCTTTCAATATATTTTCAGGTTCATCTCACTGATCAATTATTTATGAATACAGTATACAGTAAATCCTCATAGGTCGCCAACCTTTTAACGGCTATTAGAATTCTGTGATTTACCTGATTGATTGACTCTATTGTTGAAAAAATTATTTTTCAATTTTCTTACAGTGCAAGATGGTTTTTCTCAAAAGAAAAATAGTTACGTGTATCCAACGATTAAAATCAAAGAGTCAAAAGCCTTTCCAGAATCTTTTCATCCAAGTCGGCTTCCATTCAAGCGACAACATGCAATATCAAGCGAGTATCCTCCATTTAAAGATAAAACCAATGCTTCTACAAATCTTGAATTTCAAAGCCCGACTAAAATACCGATAGCTAGAAATTCAACTTTGGATCTGGATAAAGTACTGTTTGTACCGCGTCATAAGCAGGAGTTTTATCCCAAAGATGTCACTTCAACAGTGGCAAAGAAAAAACCCTTGGAATCCCAAGGATCTTCTTCAATCTCCTCTGCTGTTTTTGTGGGTGACAGTCATCCAAAAAAGCAGAGTGACTACATCAAAGATTCATCTGCAAGTTCTCAAAACGAAAATATTAAGAAATTGCTTGCTTCATCTTTAGTCAGAGAAAAGTTGTTAAACCTAAAGCAAGCTGGTTTAGACATAGCAATCACTGATTTGGAACCAGAGATTTTACCAAAACAAGAACCTCCTGACATACAGTCTTCAGAAACGTCAGTCAAAAGTGAAAGTTCTACAGAAAGTGAGATTACTGGGGATGATGACTCGCAGCAATTTGAAGATGATTATGATTCTGTGTCGTCATTTTTATCAGCAGATACAAAGCCAACAGAGGATTCAAATTTCTCACTAAATTCAACCTTTGAGACAGGAAATTCTTCCATTTCAAAACTGAGCTCAAACACTTTCACCCGAGAACGATTAGAAGATACCTCGACACAGAGTTCTGTAAATTTTTCAGATGTTTCGGATTTTGCAACGAGCAGTGAAGATGTCGAAAGTCTACAGAATTTTCCGATGGAATATAGAATAGGATACACTGAAAAAGATTCTGATGCCGAAACACAGGAAGAGTTTGAAACCCTAGCACCACGCCTTGTTGCAGATCCGGTAGAGATTGATGACTTCAAACCAATTCATAAAAAGATTGTTTCACAACTATCAAACACAACCGAGACAGAATCAGACGAACTTGCTGCTCCAGATAACGCAAAAGATTTGGCAGCAAACGAAGGCAACCAAATCAAATATATTATCCCAAAAACAGAAATAAAGGATTTTTTTCAAAACTGTGTGACATCAGAAAAGTTTTGGGATCAAAGCTCAATGGAATCAGAAGCAATTTCCAGTGAGGATGATGAAGGTAAATTGCTGAACACTGCCACAGAATTGCAATTTACAGATAATGACTCAAATATTGAAGAAGACTCCTTAGAGCTGAATCGTACAATTACTAATGAACCATCAGACTCTACAATTGAGGAATTTGAGAATAACCCTTTCTTAGAAACAAATAAACAGAATGCTAAAATGCAGAACTCTTTCAGTCAGGACTCTCTGGAATCAACAGAGAAGTATGACGATTCGTTGAACAATATCGATGATTCTTTAGAGGTTGATCCTGAAAAGGATGATACAGAAGCGACGCGCATTTCATTTGGACCAGTTGAGGAAGGAGAGAATGATGTTAAGAGTATAACATCTTTGCAGGTCTTACCAGAAGCCGAAAAGCCTTCAATGCAGGATATCAAGAAAGCAGAGAGTTTAGGTATCAGTGACGAGAAGCCAAATGATACAAAAAACCTGACGGCACTGACGAATGGCTCTTTGGAGATGAAAGAAACAAAAGAAATTGACATGACTATAGATTCCATTTCAGAAACACAAGCAGATTCCTCCCAGCCCACCAAACAATCTGAAAAAGAGACTGAGAGGTTAGTAAGTATAACTGAAAATTCAAACGAAGAAAAGAAAAATTTAGACTCAGCAGATGATTCAATGGAGATATTCAGAACAAAAGAGACAGATGCAGCTATAAATTCCATTGGAGAGAACCAACCAGAAATAACCCAAGAGTTAAAAGTAAAAGAGAATGAATCTTTGCATGGTACAGACAAGCCATCCAATGCAAAGGAAGAGAAACACCATGTTTCTTTAGAGCCTGCTGAGATTGTAGATATCGAAATTCCAAAATTAAAACCATCTCCAGAAAAGATAGGAGAAGGGTCAGAAAACCAGGATGGTGCTACCGAGAGTTTAAGCAACAGGAAAAAAGTGAAAATAGATTCAACCTTGGCCTCATTAAGCATGAGAGAGTTTGCTGAAGGTGCAAGTGAAGCACCAGATAAAATAACTCCAACTTTTGAAACAAATGAGGAAAAATCTGAAAGCATTGCTGATACGACGAAGACCACCATTAAACAAACAGAAGAGATATTAATAGGTCAAAACTCAACAGAATTAACTCCATCAGAAGAACATAAAGAATTATCTGAAAGCATTGCTGATAATAATGAGATCATAACCAAACCAACAGGAGAGATAACGGTATGTCAAGAATCAGCAGAACTCACTCCTTTAGAAGAACATAAAGAATTATCTGAAAGCATTACTGATAATAATGAGATCATAACCAAACCAACGGGAGAGATAACAGTATGTCAAGAATCAGCAGAACTCACTCTTTCAGAAGAAGATAAAGAATTATCTGAAAGCATTACTGATAATAATGAGATCATAACCAAACCAACAGGAGAGATAACAGTAAGTCAAGGAGCAGCAGAACTCACTCCTTTAGAAGAACCTAAGGAATTAGCTGAAAGCATTGTTGATAATAATGAGATCATAACCAAACCAACAGGAGAGATAGTAGTATGCGCAGAATCATTAGATTCAACTTCCACTGAACATGAAACATATGAAAGCATTGCTGATAGTGACAAGATTGTGACTAAACCAAACAAAGAGATAATAGTATGTGCAGAATCAGCAGAATTATCCCCACTCTCGGAAGATAATAACAAAATGACTGGAATTGTAACTAATGAATATAGTCTTCCAATAGAGAAAACTGAAGAAATATCTGAATGTTTAGTCAAGAGTACTGAGCCTATAATTAAACCAAAAGAAAAGATTGTAGGTGTATCTTTGCAACCTTTTGAGCCAGAAAAATCTGCCGAGGTTGTAGCATCAGAATCAATACTATCGTCTCCACCTTTGAATCAAATGAATGAACCACTTGCAAGTGTAAGTCTCGGCAGCCAGGATTTTACTGTTGCTGGTGAGAGTATAGAGATTTCAGAAACCCATTTTGACCCGGTCAAGTCAGAAATAAGTATTGCGGAAATAGCATCATTAGAGGCATCTGCAAACTTCGATCGGTGTGACACGGGACTATTGAGTACCACAAAAATGTCAATGCAAAATACGTCTGCTGGATCAAGAGACAAATCCTTTGAATATGAAAATGTAGATAAAACAAATGAATGCACCGATTCTTCCAGCTTTTCATCTTCTTTTACAACACTTTCAAATGAAAGTCTAGAGGATATAGACCCCGACATGGGCTATGTCACCCGAGAGCCAGGATTCAAAAAGTTCGCTAAAATTCGCCAGAAATTGCAAGAAATTTTTTCAGGAAACCCCAGAAAACCCACAGACACTAAAATCAACCCATCTGTGCAAAACGACCAAAATTTGATCATTGAAGAAAACCTTCCAGAAGAAATTGCAAAAGAAACGATGGAAAACCTTGCTGTGATGAAATCGACTGAAGAAAGCGTTGATGAAATCGACTCAGCAAATACTTTGCTGGATGAGAATATTTTGGAAAATTTGCTGCCAAACGATCAGATCTCTGATGAGAGTGAAAAACAAAATGAAACTGAAGTAGCCGATGATTTGCCGCAACCAAATAAATCAGACTTACCCATAACAGAAACTACAACCACTGATAATCCTAATATTGAGGTTGAAATTAAATTGATCGATAAAGATATAAGTTTATCAGAGGAGAGAACTATAGAAGTAAAAGAAGAAGTTTTAATTGAAGCTGATCAACAGAAAAATGAAGAAGTTTGCGATGGGCAAGAAAAGGATGAGTTAGAAACGATAAATGATACAGTAAAAACACCTGAAAAACAACCAGAAAAAAAAAAAGAGAATCCAATTCGTCGTTTCTTCAACAAACTGTTCCGCAAACGTAAACCAAAAATTGCTACAGAAGAAAATATTTCTGATAAAGAAAGTGTTGTAACTGAAGAAGTAAAAATTGAGCTCAATAATGATCAAATAACTGAAAATCTTGAACCGACCCACCAAAACGATAATATTGAAGTTAACCGTGAAACAGATAAAGTAAGCGTGATAGTTGAGACACCTGAGTTAATGGTGGGAGGCAGAACCCAGGAAGAGATAGCTGTAAAAACTCAAGAACCAGTAGACGTGAATCCTAAAGAGGTGAACCAAATAAAGAATGTAGGAACTGAGATTGCCGATCTTTCGGAACTGATTACGTCAACATCATCGGTACAAAAGGAAATGAGGCCAAGAAGCCCAAAATTCAGAGTAGAATTAAACGAACAAAGACCGGAATTTCAATATGATGAAATGTTTGAAGAAAAACTAGTCGAAACTAAAGTGGAAATAAAAGAAGACTTATCTGTTATAATGACATCAAAAGAAATTGATATTAAACCAGAAGAACCAAAAGATGACTTAGAATTAAAGGAAAGTTTACCTGGAACGCTGGCAACAAGAAAAAATGAAATTAAACCAGAAGAACCAAATGAAAAGGTAGAATTAAAAGAGGATTTACCTATATGCTTATTTTTTAGGTTGACTACTGTTAAGGTGTTGGTACATAGTAGGGATTAGTGGTTACACATTTAATTTCTAGAATCCATTTGCTTTTTGCTAAAAAGAAAAAGAAATAAATTTCTACTTAAAAGCTTTTTATGAAATAATGAAAAAAAAAAGATAATATTATGGCTTGAAGATGGTCTTTATTTTTGGTCTAGGAAAACTGCTTTATCGGAGAAACTGCTCCTTGGATAAATTTCAGCAAGCTGTCATACACGCTTATTCTTTCCATATTATTAAACCTTTGGATCCTAAAAAGCCGATATATCAGCCTTGGTGACCTAGCAAAAACGATGATATGCCCGGACGATATTTTGGTCTTCCGTGGTTCACTTACAGAACCTGATTGGCTAATTTGTAATTTTGCTGAATACATATCGTCTTTTTTGCTAGTTACCACTTTTTACGTTAGGGCCCAAAGTTTTAAAAATATCCCTGGAAAAAGGCATTCCTTTGTTTTATCTTTTTCTAAAAGCCTCATATTTTGGGGGGGATTTTATTTCCGACAAAACTTTTGGGACTTTTGATTTTTTTTAAATCTATTTTACATACTTTTTTGTTTTGTTTTACCTATTTCATATTTATGTTCATATTTATTTTCTTTGGATTTTAGATTCCCACAATCCATCCCCACTTGGAGCTATCGGAGCTGCAGTGCAGTGAGAATGGGTGTAGAAGGGCTGTTCTTTAGTGATGTGGGATTTATTTATTGTTATTTATTGTTAATTTTTCAATTATTTTATTTTTGCGGTGATGCGTCTTCTGGTGTTTGCTGCTGCTTGCATATTATTTTTGGCATTATTTTGTAGGATGCAACTTATTTATACTCTAGCATCACGTTTGGAGATAAAGAAATATTTTTTTTAAGGAAAGAGATCATTTGTGCTGTTTATTGTTTTTTAAATATTTACACTAGAGTTTTCTGTGTTGGGTAAGTATTTCTAACATCCATGCTTCAAGAATTAAGATGTTCATTTATTTATCATTATCACTATTATAATGGGATCTCACACAAATCACCAAGGTCTCTCACAACCAGCGGTTTTTACTGGAGTCAAAGCGACAACAAGTCTTCTCTGATTTCCAGCAGTATCCGCATTATTTCAGTCAAGGACTATATGGTGCTACATCTCCCTGGGTTTTCACCCTGGTACTTTCACTTCGCACACCCGATTATTATTATTATTATTATTATTGCTTTGGAGCTGGTTATTGTTGGGTCATAATTGGTTAAGCTAGTTAGAGATGGTTATTGTGGTTATAGCAGCTTCCTGATTACATTGTCACATATTTTTCTGGCAATTCTGCATATCAACCATAAAACATCTTAGAGGGCAGGGCTTACAGCTACACTGCTAAGTGTCACATTAATAATTCACATTAAAAATTAGTTATGTGGGCCGTTTCAAAAGTAATACCCCCTATTTTTTTAAAGTCATTTTTTAAGTTGAAAAGCCAAAAAGACGGAGTGGTACCATTGAAACGAGCCAATATTTTGTGCTTCCCATATTTCTACATTGTCATCATCATTTTCAATGCACTTTCCTCAACAATGAATATGGTTGTCCATTTTCTTGTCTAGACCGATTTTGTAACTAACATCTCGAATGTGACATCGAAACTGAAAAAACTAACTGTGCTGAGACAAAGCCCACTAGGCTTAGTGGGTAGGCAGATGGCTATAGGAATTGTAAAACGCAAATTCAAATCGTAGTCATTCCAATTGCATTCATATTTGGACTATAGTGGACATTGTACTATTTAAAAAACTAAGTGTGAACAAAAAAAACATTTATCAAAAAAGAATTGTTCTCAGCATTAAATGACCTAAAAAAGTTGATATACGGTAAAATAAAACCAAACTGAACTAACTGTGCTGAAATCAAGTGCATCACTTTTGTAAACATTGAACAGATGATGGTAAATCTTGATCAGTTCAATTTTTTCTGCATGGAGGAATTTAATGACACATCTCTGCATCTGATGTACACCCATAGAGTCTTCCTTAGAGTCTTACACCATCAATATCTCCAACAAAGAGATGAAACTTTCAGGTTATGAATGCATAAGTTCAGTCATCATAGCAATTCAATTTGTAATTCCTAAGGCAGGAAAAAATAGTAGGCATTACTTTTGGAACGACTCCTGTAATTCATTTTGCGAATGACACTTTTTGCATATACAAAGTGCACCATATTTAAATCTTTTACCAATCTGACAAAAGAGTCCGATTGTTTTAGTATTTTAAGGGGTTATATTAAATTGAATTTCATTAATTAATAACAGAAATAGGTAAGTATTTAAATGTTACAATTTTGTTTAATAATGACCTAAAAATATGTCATTTTTCAGAGTCCTTTAGTTTTGATTTTTGATTTTTAAAGAAAAAGCAACATTTATTTATTTATGTATATATATATATATATATTTTTATTAGCGGGTGATCGGAAATTCATTTTAACTTTTTAAACATAGTAAACTATATTTTGAAGGATTTATAATTATTTAAAAAATACTTTAATGTTCTGTCTCTTTTCTTTAAACAGAATAAGTTATAAAGTTGTAATATTAACATTAGATATTTTTTTAAATATTTAATTTTCTTTGGTCTTCGAAGTTCTTTTAGTTGGAATTTCTTAGACATTTTCTCAACAAAAATATTATGTTTGTAGTAGGTCGAGGGGTTATCCTTTTATCACCTACAGGGACAACAGAAACACATTAGTGTATGGGATACAACTAGGTTCGGACAAGAAAATTGCCCTACACCTAGCCCGATCGTTCATCCAGTGCCATTTAATTCCTGTGCGATCTGTACACCATCCGGGTAACTAAATGATAGTCATTTAAAGCCCCGTTACCCTTGGCTCGGCTCTCCCGCGCTGGCACATCCTGTCCATTCAGGTGCGGCTATCTAACTACATCTAAGTAGATGAACTATTAAGTAGATGTGGGACTAAAATTAGATAGCATTTAGGAAACTAAAGAACACTACCACTAAACTATCACCACAACTAGCA
>JAUZSX010308671.1:0-12433 GCA_034780655.1 Idiosepius hallami | reverse complement strand
CTGCTAAAGTGAAAGTAATGGTTTTGACTGGGATTTGAACTCGCGTAATACGATTCAAGAACCCGAGCTTTTACCAAAGTTCCACCGTCGGTGCCCGATTTATATGATAACCCTTTACTGCTTAATTCAGTTTGTTTAAAAAATCATTCAATATCCTGAATTAACTCTCTATTGTTTGCATTGTTTATTTACTCGTTGTTTCTTTCATATAAAAATCAACTGCGCTTCAGCAGTCTTTCAGTAAGTCCAAATTCAAATGTGTGTGTGTACGTAAAACGAAAAGTGTTCAATATCGATCATGGTGCGTATTCACTTGAATAGGGTTGAAACACAGACTTTTTACTGACTGCTTTCACATGCCATATATCTGTCGGTCTATCTATCTATCTCAATGAAGTCAATTTTACAAATAAAGAATGTGAACACAGAATGAATTTAAATTAAAACATTAACTTTAAACACAAAATGTTGTTGATATTGAAAATATAGATGCCCGTTTAGTTTTAGAAGGATTGTATTATTTAAATGATGATCATACAAAATTCAAAATTCTTCGGTTCTATAACAGGCATAAACAAAGATGTTCAATAGCAATCTAAATTACTAATACTATAACGATAATCTTGTATGTTTCTCAAGAACGATCTCTGTTTGTTTTTATGTTTGTTTTTTTTATGGCAAATCAAACATTTTATGTCATTTAATGCCGATAATAATCATTTTTGGTAAACTTTTTATTTTTATCCACGGTTAATTAAGTAATAATGTATGCACCATTTAATCCATGACTGGAGAGTGTGTGGGGATTCATACCTTTCCCAAGGATATTAGTCCAAAATAGGAAAGTGAACAACTAGGTTTCAAATTCGCGTATTGCGATTCGAAGTCTGATGTTCTATCTACTGCTCCAAATGGCCCTCCCTTGAACGGCATCTACTAAACAACCTTGCCATTTTTTTTTTGTTCTGGAGACTTTATATTTCATATATGTGTAATTTGAACCTGTAGTACAAATTGATATGGTGTTGATTTGTAAAGATAACTGTTAAGGTGTCAAACTTTAAAAAAAAAATTGAGATTTGCAGGTCGCTAGCGTCTATTGTGTGGTTCTTTGTAGGTTTCAATATAACCCCAGTTTACAAGAGAAAAATGGCGTCCAAACAATCACAGCAGTCTTAAAAATAAAAAAATTAAAATATTAGGAATTGCGAAAAAAAAAGGGGAAAAAGAAAAGAAGAATAAAATGAGCACTAAAGAAACATCAAAGCTATCCCCAAGCAAAGTCAGACAATACTTCTAGTGTTTCAATAAAAGTTCAGGCTTGATCATATACAACTCCGGATTTGGCAACTTTTCATAGGAAATCTATATTCTTTTTCATCCTGTTTATAAGGAAATCGTTCGAATTTAACACCATTCTGAATGATTAATGAAGGTGTTGATACGGCTGGTATTTTTCTTTCTTTATTAATTCAATTTATATGTTCAGTCTATAACAAATAACAGTTTGCTATTTTTTTTATTTTTAGATATTGACGAAAAAGTTTGAAATATTTATTTAGGTTATTTCGAATTCTTTGTTTGCCAATATTTTGGCCTATACACCCTTCAGCCTTCCTCGTGTTTTTCGGAAAATTTTTTTTCAGCATTCTGAGGTGTAGACTTAACACATTATTCATTCTACGTTTAAAAACTTTGTACATTCATTAAAAGGTTCCGTGTCAACTTATATTAGATATTCTCTAGCTGGACCTGTGAAATATTTTACATCCACATGAAGAGGTGTTCACATTAAATTTGTACAGAATACACAGTTGTGGAGAAGATGGGATTGAAAATAAAGAAAAAAAAAATAAAATAAAATCATTGCTTAATCCAATCTGCAACTTTCTGCTGACAATTGCAAATTTAAATTGCTGTATAAAATTATAAATTATTTTATTAACAGACTACAGAAAACAAGCAAAAGAATCTCATTAGTAAAGAAAAAACTAAAGCAAACGAAACATTATTTTGATTTTTCTTTTTAATCAAAGGCTTTGTAAACATCATAAGATTTGATTTGCATATGCTATGGAATTAAATTTGTTGTTGTTTTTTTTGTTTTTTTATTAAAGTCGTTCATTACATGAAAAAGAAATCGGAAAAAATCTACTTATGAAATTAAAAGATTAACTAAAAACAACTATTAACTAAAAACTCACATTTATTGGTAACTAATTGGTGGAATTTACAAAGAAATTATTTTCTTTTACGAAATTTTTTTTTTTAATAATTTTAAAAACATGAAAATGGTTCTACATTAAACAAATAGCTTTTTCGAAACTCATCTGCTAAACATATTAAAACTGATTTAAAATAATTCAAAATAGAAGTGGTATCAAACATGATATAACGTTTTTGTGTTAGCACTTTTGAATATGTGGTGTATGTTAAAATAGGTTTTAATGGATTAACAAACATGGTAAAATATAGAAAATAAATCACCTAAACATACATGTTTTTTTTTTTTTTCTTCCATTTTCTTTATTTTTTTTTTCGTGGAAGCCCAATTCAACCAGAGATAAACCTTGCCACAGATGCAGGCATTGATGTATAAACACGCCTCATAAAGCTACCTTATTTAGTTTTTCATTCTAAATTTTGTAAAGCGCTACAACCCATTAGTCTCGATGCGTACATTATCATCATGGCTTTTTCCTTTTCTCGCCTTATTACCGTACGTTAACCGGCTATTATTGCTCATTGCCACATTGACATTTACAATTTAGTACAAGAGGTCTCCAGACGTTAAGAGAGTTTGTGTTGATTTAAATCATCCATGCTTGTAGAGTCATTAGAATTTATGTTACATTTCTCACTATATTGATGTTACCTTTTGGTAATAGGCCATTCTTTAGGTATTTTCTTGCTGATTATCAGTTTTTTTTTAATTTATTTTTTACTGTTTGTTTCTTCTTGTATTTCTCCCTTTTGGTTTATTTAGATATTTATATTTTAGTTTGTTTACATTAGAACTGGTTATTGCCTTTGGGGCAAGCGATAATTGAGGTCTTTGCATACATTTCATGACACAAGATCTGATTTGGATTGTTGCATAGATAAATAAAAATATAGGAAACGAAACTCTAGTTTATAAAAAGTGACATAAAACAAGTGAAATACATAAATACGTTTGTGTGTGTGTATATATATATACATTAAATTAGATTGATAGATTAAGATAGATATATGGATAAAACTACATATATAGTAAGAACTCTCCTATCGATTTCGACGTATGAGGGTCATCAAACGATGTATGGTCGTCAGACTACTTCACGGGGGTTTTTGTGTTGAAGGCACTATCTACACTTCTTGAAACTGCTAACACACAGTGCAATTGATTGACACAGACTATGTAAACAACATATTTCAATGTTTTCCTTCTCTTAAATGCCAGTCTTCCCAAAGATTAAGGGCGCATCTACCCAGTGCGTTTTGCAGCGCCCCCAGATACTAACCGGGGTATTTTCCCGCTCGGGGCAAAATACAGTGCCTGGTATTCGTAAACGGTCACCCATCTACTACAGACCAGATAAAAAAATTATATTTGCTTTTATAAGAAGAAAAGCAAGAAAAATTAATATTTTCAAGCGTACTGTCTGTCCGTATGACAACGTTTTGCTTTTCTCTGTAACAAGATATCTTTGCAAAATGAGCATTGGTAGAAACTCAGGCTCTGAGATCGTATAACACAAGTTAAAATCCCAGTCAAAACCATTATATTCAGCTATAGCTGCCTCGGGCAGATGGGGCTCGTTAACTCGGGGGAGCAGCTAATCTAGGTGAAGGGTAACACCGAATGTAAAAAGCCCGGGTAAGAGCACTTTAAATAGTCTTGTGCCAAACTTGAGTTGGTGCTCAACAAGTAAATATATCTTTGCAAGTGTAGTCTCTTTTATCCATTAAACTCTGACTTATCAAAATTACCAAATAGTCACTCAGTCGTTATATTAGAGGAACATGTTAAAGCCAAAATATTGGTGTGTCTTCTTTTGTCTTATGTTGTCAGGGCTGATATATCGGCCTCGTAGGGTCCAAATGATTAAAAGCACTTTATCTTTGGATAGTTTAGAATGTTTCCTTCACTTTGGAAATGATTTTTTTATAATTCGTGGTTCTAATTGAGAACTCAAAAAGCATTGAAATTACGTAAACTGCTACAATAAAAAAAATATTTAATAAAAACATGATCAGATTACTAGAAGCACCTAGACACCTAATTACAAGGACAAATCGAAGGGCACCCTGTCGTTATGTAAAATCTAGCCTTCTCTGTGGGAACAAAGTGCTAGAGACTGGGCAACATAGAGGAAGTAACGTACGAATGCACCACTGGCTTTGAGGCGGGTAAAAAATGATAAGGAAAGAAGAAATAGAAGAGAGCAATGAAAACAATCTCTTCCTCCGCCTACACTCCATTTTCCGTAATTAAAGAAAGATGAGAAAACTCGTCTTATTGAGAAAAATGTTCCTTTTACAAGATATTTCAACATTGGTTTTAAAATACAATTTCAACAAAGACGAATTAAATCGCCATGGCTAGTTTAGTAATTAATTTAAAAGATTTATTCAATTGAAAATGCATCCAAATAAAAATTCTTTGAAAATATTTCTCTTATATTATTTTATATATTATATTAATATATTATATTTATATTTTTTATATATTATATTATATATTTATATTATTTTATATTTTACATATTATATTAGTATATTTTTGTTATTTTGTTATTATATTGTATATTATATTTATGTTATTTTGTTATTATATTATATTATCAGTTCATTGACATAGTTTTTAGAGGTAAATACAAAAACTCATACGATTCTTTTTAAAATGCTTCTTAGCAGAATACACAAACATGCTTTTGAAATGGGCAGCCTATTCACCTTTCGGCATCCCTTACAGGGTGGCCCTGACACCATGCAATAAATCCAGCTCTTCTAGAGAGTGCGCCAGCAGATATTCATTCTGAAAAAAAAATACAGGAATCCGCCCAAATAAAAAGGGTGAGGAAATTGACTGGTGGGATAATATAATGATCTCATATTATGCTTTAACTTGAATATCAATTGTTTATTTGTTGAATCTGGACATGTTCGAGTTAGAAATGCTCTTAATTCTATCAGCTCATTCGGTTTAGAACTGAGGTTTTGATTTGATGTCTTTATTTTATTTTATTTTTTGATTCGATTATATTTTTCTTTCTCTTTAGCAATGCACAAGTCCGGTTTCATTTTGAATTTTTATGTCAATTATTTCATGATTTAGTATTTTATAAAAATAGCAAACGCACGTGGGTTGTAGGAATTAAGAAAAATCCTATTTTTTTTATTTGTCAAAGATTTTGTCATTATCTGTTCGATTAGAATGCGCGTTTCAATTTACATGTTTTTGTTTGAATCGCTAATTATTCCATCGAAATCAGATTCAGGTTTATTCTATTCTAAAAATCTAAAAGTTTCAAATTTCATTTCTTTAGAAAAAAATTAAAATTTAATTTGAATATAGTTTTTCTTTTATCTTGTTTCCTTTTTAAAATTTAATTTGAATATAGTTTTTCTTTTATCTTGTTTCCTTTTTAAAATTTAATTTGAATATAGTTTTTTGTTTATTTTGTTTCCTTTTTAAAACTTAATTTGAATATAGTTTTTTATTTTATTTTATTTTATTTTATTTACAAACCTTCTGATAATCGTTTTCATTTTCTTTGTACAAGTTAGATTTTTTTCTTGAATAGCTTATGCAATTCAGATGCAATCATTAGTTAAAGCTTTATTAGGTTATAAAAGTGATTTTATAAATGAAGCAGTTGTTTTTATTCTACATGCATCCATTTCTCTTGATTTTTATTTAAATCTTAATCCCACCCTGAAACCAGAATCAATTCATTACCCTTTATATTCCTTATTTCGTTTACAACCTTTTCATTTTTATTATTGCCCTTTTATTGTCCAGATTTTTAGCATCTTAATTTAATTACTTTCATCATCATCATCATCATCACAAACGTGATCATGAAAACATTTATCAATATAAACATCATTACCATCAATATTATTTGGACGTATTCATCAGTATAAGCATCATTGTTTTACTAGCACCATTAGAAAAAACATCAACTTTCTCAATAAGGAGAACAGTTTAAGCATCAACATTATAACTATTATCAACAATGTACTCATCATCAAAGCATCAGCATTATAACTATTATCAACAATGTACTCATCATCAAATAAGCATCAACATTATAACTATTATCAACAATGTACTCACTCGCTTACAATCATGTATATTGTGTGGACCTTCAATCGGGGGAGCTGAGCTAACGAGATCTGGGATTTAGTTTCCTAAATCCCCTTCCAATTGTTTATTGCAGCTATCTCGTTAAAAAGATATGGGTTGAGGTAGGCGTGATCCCCGCTCAGAATCTTTTACATTAGATTGAGAATATTTATGCAGAAATAAAGAAGTTAAGTTTTAAATGCTCTTCAGTTCGTTCCATCTTTTATTTGCTTTGCTTGTTGTACTGCTATCCAGTCGACACAACAAATATCCACGTCATGAAGGAAGGAACGGACATTTTGTGATCAGCTCGTTCACGTAGAGACGTGCAAGTAGGAGAACTTCACAACATTTTCAGAATCATTTTCATAATATTCTGATTTATAAAAAATGCCACAATAACATTAAAAAATTAACAACAACAGAGCCCACAACGGCAACACCATCACCATCAATGTTGTCATCACTATCACAAACACGAAAATCATAATCATCGCCAACATCATTATACTTCTTTGATTCTACTTAATACATATTATTACCATCATCATCATCATCATAAACGCCATCGATAACAAAATCGCCATAATTACAAACAAGGCTATCGTCATCATCACAAGATTATCATCATTGTCATCATCATTGTCATCATCTTCAACATCAAATACAATAGAGAAATTGAATTTTACTGAAACTGTATAAGTTAGGACATCATAACAATGCGATTTGTGATCCCCTCTGATCCATTCGGGTCGAATTAAAAAATAGAAAGTATTACTTTTGGAACGACCCTCGAATATGTGACGATGTGTTTGCTGCTTGTGATTTATTTAAGTTTCCTCTATCTAAATCACTCGATAATTATACAGTGTGATAAATACATTGTTGCTTTTTTTTTTGTTTGTTATATTTTTTTTTCTAAATTGTCGGTTATCGTTACGTTGTATATTAATCTTAACTGCCAATACGACAAACCAAGAAAAACAAAATCGTTAAAAAATAAACTTTAATAAAATTTGTTTGCATTTATTCCTCGGTATTTTTCTCGCGTTGTCATTTAACATTATCCAGGATATTTATCAAATGGAGTATTACAAAAGAAATTGAAATAATCAAAATGTTAAAACTAAAAATATATTTTACAATAGAAAAAAAATTATATTCACAAACATATATCGTAAAACAAAAATGTTTCACAAAATAAAAAATGTCTCTTTAAGTTAATTTAATTTTCATTTTAAGCAATTCTGGATAAAGCAAATGGCTGGGATCACTCACAGTATATGTCAAATCAAAGGGGAGATAATCAAGTATTGCCTGAATCCTAGGGCCAGGTAACTTTCTTACTATTATAATTAACTAAGGAAGAATTTTAACAAAACAAAAAAATATTATTCAAAACATATCATAATGGAAAAAAATTAAACACTTCAATTTTATTCAATTTCGGCTAAGTTTTCATTTTAATGTCAAGATATATTTTCGTATTTAAAAAAAAACATTTCCTTGATTTTATGTTCTATATTATTCTAACTTCAAAATGATAACAATCAACTTCAACATGGAAATATTTTCAAGTTCAACTTGTTATCGTCATCAGTAATAAAGAAAAATGATATTGATTTATTTGAAATATCTTATTTTCAAATATGCTAGAACTTTGTTTTTCAACAAAAAAAAAGAATCTAAAAAAAAGTTGAATAATTAAAAAGTAATTTTCTAGGTTATCTTAATCAAACAAGGATTATGCCAAATATTTTTAAATGAAAAAGCTACAAAGATTGAAGTAGTAAATCTATACGTTAAATTCCAAAGATAATTTTTGAGGACGCTGGTCCATTCAATAAATTACTAAGTCAGTGGACTCACGGTGTTTCACGTAACACACTAACAAATCCAAAGTTAAGAGCAATGTATTCGGAAAGATGGCAGGTCATGAAATGGGGCTGAAATTAGGTCGGAAATAGATCATCCGATCCTGGTTTCTGATGTCAAAAAACGAACCTATGAATACATTTGTGCGATCGGAAACAGAAAAAAAAGGAAAAGAGACGCTGGTCTGATTCAAACACCGACTACTAAGGGTTGAGAAAGGAAGAGTAAACGTTTCTACCTTCTGTTACTACCAGAGTGTCGTTTTATAAACTAACCTGGTGTGTCGATGATTTATCACTTGTGTCCAAACGTCAAATATAAACAACAACAAAAAACTATTCTCGAAAAAGCGGTTCCTGTTTGTTAATTTGTTTTTGCAATTGTCCCAGCTAAACAATATATTTTATTTTTTAATTAGAATACCAGATCTAAAATAACGTTAGATTTGGAAAATAAAAAAAGAGAAGAAAAATACTAACTTTTAAAAACTAATGTCATGGTGAAATGATTTGAAATAAATATTTTTAGTATGATATTGACTTCGTCGAGCACCAAGCCAAATTAGACACAAGGCCATTTTTACGTGCTCTATAAAGCTAGGCTTTTGGCATTCAGTGTTGCCCTTCACCTAGATGAGTTTATATTTACTTGGTCAACCATAAACCCAAGTTAGACACATGGAAATTTTTACGTGCTCTTTATACAACTTGGCTTTTTGCATTCAGTGTAGCCCTTCACCTAGATAAGTTTATATTTACTTGGTCAAGTACTAACCCAAGTTAGGCACAAGCCATTTTACGTGCTCTATATTTCTGGACTTTTTGCATTCAATGTTGATCTTCACCTAGATGAGCTGCTCTCCCGAGATTTCCATCTGCCCGAGGCAGATGAAGGTAAATGTAATGGTTTTGACTGGGATTTGAACTCGCGTACTACGATTACAGAATCCAAGCTTTTACCAATGCTGCACCCTTGCGACCGAAAATGTATTTAGTATGATATATCTTTATTTCATTCAGTCTGCGAGATATTAATGTTTACAAAAAGTTTTAACACATATTCGAAAATTAAATTCTCAGTTTCAGATTTAAAGTATATAAATACAGACTTGTTTTCAAAAGTAATATAAAAATAATCATTATCATAAACTTATTGCAAATATCATATTTACTTGGTATAGCACCAAACCAAGTTAGGCACAAGGCCATTTTTACGTACTCTATATACATGGGCTTTTTTAATTCAGTGTTGCCCTTCACCTAGATGGGATGCTCTCCCTAGTTAACGAGCCCCATCTGCCAGAAAATGAATGTAATGGTTTTGGCTTGGATTTGAACTTGCGTAACGCGATCCCTAAGCCCGAGCTTTTACCAATGCTCCACCATCGCTGCCCAAATAGTAAATATGAGTTAAAATATAACAAATCTCTTACTCATAATACGAATCCTTATTCTCAAACTTCTTAAAATATAATCTTTATAACTGATTTATCATTTATCTTTTTCGGGAGGTCTATTTAGCCTTATAAGTAAGCAGTCTGACTTCTAAATGGTTATACGAATATGATTCGAAGTCGTGTATTTCAAACCAGAAGTTGACTGCCTATCCCAAGTGGACTTTGCCAGGAAATATTTATCTTAAAAATCATATGTAAATGCTTGTTTGTTCTGTATTTAACGGCATAAAAAATTTTTTAGGTAATTTTAATGCCGAGAATAATTACTTTTTTTTTTATAAATATTATTTTATACACACATAGTTTTTTTTATAATAACACAAGTTGCACTAATCAATCCATAGCTGGAGAGAAGATACCTTTCATATCTTTCTTAAGGGAATTAGTCGACATATCAACGTAAATCGAATAACTTGGATACGAATTCGCGCACTTCGAATGCAAAGTCCGACTGCGTTTCCACTGGGCCACGTCAACTGCCCAATACGTAAATGTAAAAACCATAATATACTGAATAAATTTAGACACAAAATAAAATTTCCTCTTTAATTTCTTTTTTTTTTCTTTTATATCTTTCCATCTTGGACTAACACAAAAATTCCTAGGAGAACTACAATTTATTTTGAAAAAGAAAATTACAAAAAAAAATCAATTGAAAAATATATATTATGAATAGATATTCCTTAAAAGGGTGACGTATTCGTAAAATAGAAACTGAAAGAAGACAAAGAATTAAAGAAAAAAAAATGGATCAAAAAATCTTTCAAGAATCAAAACATTTCCCAAGTTACCCGTTTCGACATGAAAAATATATTTTGACGGTAAAAAAAAGTTCGCCATTGTTCCATAATTATTGGCGAATATATGAGAGAATAACTTGAGCGAACATAACTAATGCATTCTTAGTGTGAGACAGAATACTACTTACGAGAAATTATACATTCTACATACAAGATTAATGTCTTACTTGAAAATAGAAAGAAATTTCAAGGGGAGCAAAAAAAGTTGGAGCTCATGAGAAAAAATAATTTAAGATTTTTTTTTATTTATTTATTTTCTAAGATTTTGTTTCCTTTCCAAAATTTAAGCAAATAAATCATGAATTCTATCAGAACGAGTTTCTGAAATAAATCAATGTAAATAAAACTTGTACTGCATGCTGACATATCGTATCGTATTGTATCGAAAAAAAGTCTATTAGTTTAGCATATGAAGGGAGCAACGTGACTGAATAGAAAAATGTATTGTTACTTTATATCATCGACTATGTGTGTCACTCACTTCTCAAAGGTCTTTTTTTTCTCTGTTCGTAATTTTCTTTCACTATAATTCGTAATCCAAGTATAAGGTTTAGTTTTACCAGAGAATTCGTTGTGTTTTATATTGCAGGTGTTCCCAAATACCAGGTTTAAAATAAAAGGCTGGAGATCTATTTCACTCTAATTTTTCATTCTTTGACCTATACTGAGTGTAAAAAAAAAAAAGCAAACAAATGCCTATAGTCCCTGAAAGTTGCATGATGTTTATTTAAAAACAGACGTTGCACATTTTTGACAATTTAAATAAAACAACACAACTTTAACAAAAAAACACAAATGGTTGCAGGAAATATTGTCAATTCGATTATAAAGCCGGATTTGAATTTGTCATATTTTTGGACCAAGTTGGCAAAATTTTCAACATGCAATTTGTTGATTAGGTATGAGATAATGAATTAATTGATCCAAGTTTTACTTGGTAAAAGTAAAGAAAAATTTATTTTGATTATAAACACCAATTTTTCCAAAAATCCCCTACCACTTTTACAGACTGGTAAAATTGATTTCTTTTTCATTAGTTAGACAGCCAATATTTCTTTTAGACGGAATCTGAAAGTGTGTGATTTTTGTGAGCCTAACAAAGAATTCTCTCTTTTGCAACCAGCCAGCAATGAGCACAAATCGTCTGAGGCTGTCTCCGTAAGAGAAGCGTGTTTGAGTAGGTTAGTTTAGTTTACATAAAAAGTTAAGTTAAAAACTTCTTTAAGAAATTTGATCAAACCTTATATATAAATTGAACTTTATTTCTCTGTGTGTGTGAGTATATGTTCGTTCCCTTTGGACTCCGAAGCGGCTAAACTAATTTTATTAAAATATTTCAGAGATATATTTTGTGTCAAGAAATGTTCTTAGAGTAGATATAGGCTCGGAATACCCTTAATATTTATCTAAAATTGATATTTAAATAAAAATTAGCGTCTAGTAAAAGGGTGTGGCTACGATTCAGAATAAAAGCACACACACACACACATATATGTATATATATATATATATATATATATACATATCAGGATAAAGCTTCGTTTTATTTCATTTAATATTTATATATATATATATATATATATATATATATAGCATCCACCCGTCTCTAGAGACAATGGATAAATCCGGCCTGTGTTGACCCGGAACACGGCAGTGAAGCGGCCTTTATTTCAGGGTTTACTCACTTAGGCTTCTCTGAGCTCACGAAAATCCAAAGGCAGTAGAAGTTTGAACTTTAGGGTATTCCTTCTCATTGATGTCTCTTTTCCCAAGACTGAGGTTGTATCTACTTAGTAGCGCTCCCAGATACTAACCTGGGTATTTTCCCGCATGGCGCAAGATACAGTAACTGGTATTCGTAAATGGTCACACATCAACTACTGATCAGGCTCAATGTAGCTTAACTTCTGTGATCTAACGGGAACCGGTGTCTCAACGCGAGTTGACCGTATGTGTGTGTGTGTGTGT
>JAUZSX010308650.1:0-12434 GCA_034780655.1 Idiosepius hallami | reverse complement strand
AATTTTGCATGAAGTTGTAACTTCGGTCAGGTTAGAAAGTGACATTCTCCGATTTTTGAAAAAAAAAATCTCGTTAGGCCCCCCAGAGGGTTAAAATGCCCCAAAACAGCAAAAAATAACCTTTTCCGGCCTATAACTTTTGATCCATGCGTTCAATTTATCTTAAACTTGGCCAAAAGTGGAGGGTATTATTCATTTCACAAGTTGAATAGTGCTTACCCCGGGAAAAATCTGTTTTGCGTGCCCCGGGTACTTTTAGAGCTAGGGGTACCACGCACGCGCGGCTTGTTGTTAGTTTATTTAAGTTTCTATATACCCAAAGTGGGAAGCGACGGTGGAGCGTTGGTAAAAGCTCGAGCTCTGGAATCGTATTACGTGAGTTCAAATCCCAGTTAAAACTATTACTTTAGCTGCCTCGGGCAGATGGGGCTCGTTAACTCGGGAGAGCAACTCATCTAGGTGAAGGTAATACTGAATTTAAAAAATCCCAGTTATATAGAGCACGCAAAATAACCTTGTGCCAAACTTGGTTTGGTGCCCTACCAAATAAATATGATATACTTAAAGTGCATTGTAATTTTTGAAGCCATTTTACAATCGATACTCTTTTACATAAAAGGTGGTTCCCATGGGACAGTCGATAAGCACTCATATTTTGGAATAATATGCGAGTCCAAAATCTAGTCGTTCCGTCTACGTTTCCATCTAGATTAATATCCTTGGGAAATGTTTGTTTCTTTGTTGTTGTTTAACGGCATATGAACCTTTTTTGGTCAATTTAATGCCTAGATCAATCACTTTTGAATTGATTTGATAAACATTATATTATACTTTGAATATCACAAGTTGCACTATTTAATACATAGCTTGAGGGAAAATGGGGATTCATTCCTTTCTCAAGCGTATAAGTCGACATGTCAATTTAGATTCCGATTCGAACTTTTGACGATTCCGAAGTCCGACTGCTTATCCACCGGGCCACGTCGACTGTTCCCTTGGGAAATGTAAGAAATTCCTGATTCCATGCAGATTAAATAGTACAAACAATGCCATTAAAAAAATACTGTAGCGCATTGAATGCCAAAAATGCACTAAAATGGTTATAAAAAAAGTTTTCTAAAGGCATTTTAAAAACATTTAAACGATAAGCTCAAAATGTTTAATATACTACCAAATATTAAACTTCAGGAGTAAATAAAGATAATTTTCTCCTTCAAGGATAAACATGGAATTTATTTGCAATCGCTGAGGATCTTGCACCTCCATCCCAAATTCAATTGTGGGGTCTTCGAGAGACCTAAGTACGGCTCTGTCTCTATCTAAACCCTAACCCTAACCCTTGCTGAAAAGACTGATCCAAAACTCATAATGTCAGCCTCTCTCTTTTTCAACACTTCTCAACTCTTAGGTATATTTCTCTATTTATCTTGTGTTATTATAGTATCACTAACGCGGTTCAGATAAATTGTGTTATCTTATCAAAGAGTTGGATCTTCTTTCAGTCGCTAAAATGGAAGCGACTTCATCTAAAATTCCTGACCAACCGGTGTACACTTCCATATGTATGTTCGAACTATATTATATTAGGTCATTAACAATATTTCAAACAATCACTGCACAGTTTTCGTTCGTTCACCACATTTTCACCAAACACCCGATAAATTTTTTTAGCCGTCTTCCAGGCATTTGTCACTCGGCTGTATTTGTAATCTTAAAGAACACAAATCTTTGAATTATCTATGAGTTCAATGATGTCAATTTCAAATATCTAAACCATGAAATTATATATTATCCTGAACTCGATTTGTAACTGGATGAAGTTAAGGTTAGACGGCATGAAATTAAGAATATAAAATAAATATGTGAAAGTTATGAGTCTACAAAAAAAGGATCAATAGAATTGGACATTTCATCTTTAATAACTATATTTTGACTTTTTTGGATATTTCAATTTTCAACGCATTATCAAGGATAAGAGTCTTACTGAATAAATGTATTTCTTATGTATTCTTATAATTATTCATTTATTAAAATAGGATGATTATATTTTAAAGTTTGAAGAATAGTTTCTTCATGTCTTATTTTTAGTCATTAAAGCTCTGTTTTGTTGTCAGATAGATTGTGAACGTCAATTTTGTTATATCATTATTATCACGTCAATTTTGTTATATTATTATTATCACATTAGAAACGTATTTTTCTATTATATTCAGGGACGGACTGAGCCATCGGTCAATCAGACCATATCCAAAGGCCAGGCATTGCCAAAGGGGCCAGCTAACTGTCAATAAAATAATAATGAAGGCTCTGTCATACACTCCAATACATGCATTCTGACTCTGGTCACTTTGTCTGCACAAGAATATCATAATGTGTATCATATGTGTATCAATGAATATCATAATGGCCTTAGCTGAATAACATACGTAGTTTAGCCAATATGCACAGATAATCTACTGAATTGCCTCTTCATGTGTTATAACTGCATAAAAATGGGGTTAGGGGGCCAATTGTATTTTCTGCCCGAAGGCCCATAAAATTTACAACTTTACATTAAACACGATTTATTACTTTATTTCTTGCATTAGACACTTTTAGTGAATAAAATGTGATTAAGATATTGAATATTATTCATGTATTTGTTTGTGTCTGATTTTATTAAATCCATAGCCCAAACAAAAATCCGTGTTCAATGTAGGCTTTGAGCTTTAGAAAGCACTGCACCAGATGACTGCTAACATTTTCATGGATAAATCAGCAAATTTTAGCTGATTTTTTTATACGTATCCTACTCGTTGTATAAAAGATTTTCTGTCAAGATAAAGCTAATCTGTGAAAATAAACAAAGGAAAAAATGGGTTGTCCATGACTATTCGAATTTAACAATGTGGCAAAGTGTGTTATAATAACTATAACATTCACGAATGACGCTCTGACACTAAAATGAGAGAGAGAGAGGTGGGGGAAAGAGGGATATAAAAACAATTCTTAAAGCCAGGAATTTAGACAGATGTTTTAAGTGTGTCGAATTAATAGACTAATGTATGTATATGTATGATGATTCTAGGTCATTCTCTTTAGGAATACTTCGGGAAAATTTCAGCGCACAACAACTGGAAAAAAAGACATTTAGACAAAGCTTTTTTTTTTTCACTGAAGTTTTCGAGCTGTTAGAAAAATGTTCTTATTGACTTGATACTTTTTAAAAATGTTTTAAAATTGCATTGTTATTCAGACTGTTCAAAAAGTATTTGTGCACCAGGCAGTTTCCATTGGCAGGGCTGTTCTATAATAAACAGCCTTGCTGTTGTCCTTTCAAATCTGTATTTTTTTTTAAATTGAACAGTGAAAAAATACTTTTAGTTTTAAAAAAAAGAAATCAGTGTTCATCACCAAAATTTAATTAATCTGAACATCATATCGAATTTTTGAACATAAGTCATGATTCCATTTTTGAAATCAAAGCTGCATTGTAATATTTTTTTGAAAGCCCAGTCTTTACTAGACACATTACGTATTTTTTGGATATCCACCAGGAATGAAAATACACGATTTCAAATCCTATTTCCCCCGTCATGTTCACAATTAGACTGAAATATTTAGACAACGTATAAATCCTCATACTCCTTTCAGCAATGGGCAAAATAAGGAATTTGTTTTTATTTATAAAAATTGTGTTAACTAATGAACGTTTATCAAAAATGATTGTTTTCAGCTCTAAGTGACTAAAAAGATTAATATTATATTTACTTGGTTGTGCACCAAACAAAGTTTGGCACGAGGCCATTTTACGTGCTCTATATACATGGACTTTTTAATTCAGTGTTACCTTTCAACTAGATGAGTTGCTCTCCCGAGTTTACGAGCCCCATCTGCCCGAGGCAGCTATTTGGAATAATACCCATGAGAAAGGTATGAATCCCCCAGCTATGAATTAAATAGTGCATATGTGTTATTATAAAATACTACAAAAAAAAATTTTATCAAATAGATTGTTCTCGGCATTAAATGACAGCAAAACAAACAAACAAGTGATAGAGAAAAAGATAATTGTTACAAGTAATGTACATTTGGAGTAAGAGAAATCAATGTCTTGCTGTTGCTCTATACGTGATATGTCACGTGAAGTTTGTTTTGGTGTGCATTGTAAGCCGATCCAAAAGAATTCAATACAAACAACAATTTTAAACTTGCAAAAAACACTCACTGAAAGAGTAAATACATTAATAATATTAATAATGTCTATTTATTTCATTTTTATCGGCGCACCTAACTTTTAAACGATTTAATATCGAAAATAACCACTTTTGATAAATGTCTTTCGTTTGTCTATTTTCTGAAATCCTACAAAATCTGTCGATCTATTTTTCTGTTTTCCTCATCTTTAAAGTTGTTTTTTCACCACGTTTCGGCCAACTAATAATCTGGCTTTTTTTCTCGTGTATTAACGGCGACGAATAGAAATGTTAAATCTTGGAAATGTATTTCCAGTAAATACTGCCCTAATCCATCTAATTACTAACCCTAATCCATAGTTATTGTCTCACTACATATTTTTGGCCTGCTGGTCCGTTGGCCTGCATAGATAGGATTGAAACCATTATATTCAGACACTGCCCACCGTGAACTGTAGACACTTACGACTCTACTCGCTGCGGCACAGGCTCCAAGAAGCGATCAAAGTTGGATTTTAGATCTTATAAATCCACTGTTTTCATATCTATCTTCCTTTGACAGATCTGTACAGAATGATAATTGTCTATTTTTTTTAAAACTCTTTGAGGATGCATAATCTGTGCACTTTTGAGTACTGTCGTTCATATCCTCATAGTTGTTGATTCACCACATTTCTTTCTTTTATTAACACGTTCTTTGAAATGTATAGTTGCATTATGAAGACCATTGTAAAGGGGGATTAAGTAGATTCATAACTTACTTAAAGATATTAAACCAAATCTAGACGAAAATGTACAAATAATAATACGATTTCAAAATCTGAGCACGTATATACTGCGCTACGGGATTTCTCCAAAACAATAACAGCACGAAAACACCATTTTGTATTATTTTTAGTATAGTATCCCATCTGCTGATTTTTGTTTTTGGTTTTTACATTTCGGTGTCCTGACTTTATTTTTGCTTTCAGAATTTCTGAGAGGCAGAGTCAGTCTGTCTGAGTCCAAGTTCACTTTAAACAAAACAATGTAGTGATCGAAGAGACATAGGAGGACTGACTCGGTCTTACAGAGAGTCAGCAATACAATTATAAATAAAAATGATGAACAGGAAGTAAGAAAATAAACATTCATTCGATATAAAAACGAAGAGAGCAATTCCATCAAAAAATAATAGCATTTGTGCTGGCTAGTCGAACTTCTTTTATAAAAAATGCTGATTATAAATTGAGGCCAAATACGTAAAATGATAACAGGACAAGTTCTACATATTCAGGAACATTTGATAGAATTGGGGAAAATCCAAGTCTTTATATGGGAAAGTGTTTGTATTGTGTTGTCATTTTCTGGCATTAAATTCAAAACGTTTCTCGTGACTCAATAATAATAATAATAATAACAATAAAAATAATAATAATAACAATAAAAATAATAATAATAACAATAATAATAATAATAATAATAATATCTCTGATTGAATAGACTTCATGACCAAAGTTCTTCCTATCACACTAGTTGTTTCATTCTGTGGCCTACGTATGGGTGAAGAAGAAAAATAGGCAAACTAATGCCACTAATACGCTTTACATCATACAGTAGGCTATGAGCTCATTGGTATTTATCACTTTAGATTTTTCATTATGTGGCCTACATTTAAAAAAAAAATGGGCAATGAATTCCAATACTACCCTGAATATCATACTATTTTTCTCTTCAAGCGCAGATGTCACACATTTGTGAAAAGGTAATGTTAACACCGCAATCTTTGATAAAATCATTATTGATGCAGAAACATTGTTGAATTGAATAAAAAACTGAATCTTTTTGTCGGTGACAAGCCGAGGATAATAATGATCACTGTTATATGCTTTTGGTTGATAAAAATTAGGAAAAATAAAGAAGGTTTGTATGGTGGTGCTTAGAGAAGGTTAGTATGAAACAAGACGAAAATATTAAGTTTGTGTTAAATTGCAATACTGTGCTTAATTAGGGGGAATGATTAATTTTTAATTAAACTGCCATAGAGCACATAAATATGACATTTTCATTAAAATTAAGTCTTCGACTGAGTGAGTAATAAACCTTTCTCTGAGAGAGCACATAATCATGACCGTTTCAAGTTTCAATTCGTTAAAGTATATTGTTAATTTTGTGCCATAGAGCACGTATGGCTGTGTTAATTAATAGTTCTTGGTAAGTAGTTGCCTTTTTGAATATTACTGCTTTCCACCCAGATTTTCTGGTATTTTTATATGTTTGTATGAAGACAAATGTTCTTTTTTCATGGGTTTGAATATATGCCAGACGGTGAAAGCGGATCCGTGTCTGTACGTTTATATGTGAACGTATATGCATGTGCCTTTTTTGTATTAAAGTTGGTTTAATATTCATTCGATTATTGCTTGTGAATGCCTGTGCCGGTGCAAGTGCAAAGTTTCGCGCTAAACATAGGTCTTCCTGCAAAATTATTGAGGCAATCCTTCCCCCTTAAACTCTATGGTCATTAATTAAAACTTCAAACAGAAAATAGATTTTTATGTGTTAATAACACACTGCTGGAACCATGAGTCAAAAAAGGATTTGTTCTGATTTATCAAGAACTAATAATCTACAACATGTTAGAATTGAAAACCTCGAAATTCTTTTGCGTTGATTTATTTTGTTTAACGGCATATCAAAATTTATAGTCATTCAATAGCTAGTACCACTTTATCCAAGAAAATGATATTTTTTGGTAAACAAATTGTGAGAGAGAGGAATCCCTAAGATGTCGTAGATAAGGAAGAGCTTTGTTATCGTAGTACGTGAGTTCAAACTCTGGTCGGTCCACTTTGTTCAGATTTAGACTTCTTACCATAGGAAATGTATTGATTTTTTAAAATTAATTCTAGCTGTGATAGAATTGAGTTTTTTGTTAAAATATTGAAAAAAAAAACCAACAAAAAACAATTGATAATAGCTGAACATGGTTTATATGCCGTTAGTTTTTGATATTCCTAGTTGTTCTAATGGTGATATTGAAACATCTTTTTGAATTAATAATATTTCGCATTAAATGGCCTAAGATGTTGATATGCTGTGAGAAAAACAACATAAATTCTTAGAAGAACAGTATTTTCTTTATTTAGCTTTTTGCTGGGCGAATTAAAAAAAAAGTTTTATTCCGAATGGTTAGTAGAAAAAAGATTATCTCACAATTAAGCCTTTGGCCATGGGATCGTTAAATAATCGCAGACAATATCTTGTTGAATTTCATGACCAAGGAAATATGTACTGGCTGAACCACCCCTATGGCAAGTAATATATAAATAGAAAGTGTATTTCTACACATGACTATAAACCAAAGAACGACGTTTATCTATTTATTTTTTTGGCTCTAGAAATAGTGTAATCTATCAATAGGACCTCAAAACCTATTGCCTTGTATTATATCTTTATATCAAACTTATCTAGATTAGTCTCACTTACAAACATATGAAGTCTTAGAAATTTTCTTTTATTTTGAAATAAGCGTAGATCCACTATTATAGGGTGTCTTAAAACTTACTGTATTCTATGGATGTACAGACTCAAGCCTGTAAAAAGAGAAAGTTTAGAGAAACTGCAACAACAGCATCTAAATAACTAGTCAGTTAGAAGGGCGTTGTTGCGTCCCTTATGATCCCAGCGAATCCCGAGGCTTAAACATGGATATATATAAATTTGAATAAACTAATAAACCATAAACCTTATTACAAAACATTTAGACATTTCAATTTTTATCAGTAAAAAAGTTTATTTATTGACAACATCACAGCTTATCTTAAAGGAAATAATGGAAATGCCCTCAATTGGCATTAAGACATTTTCAGCTATACAGCAAATTTTGGGACACCATATATAATCATTGAGATAACTTTTTGTCTTTTTGTATAAATCTTTACAAAATCGTTCAGTATTAATGGCTCATTATTTTACCGTTTGAACAAATGTGGTATTTTAATAGATATAAGAATGTGTAGTGATGTCTTGATGAATCTGTTATAATATGCGAATAGGCTGTGATAACAATATCAAAAATAATACTAACAACAACAATAGTATCGTAATAAATAAAGAAACAAAAGAAGTGGGAAGACCAGGTGAGTTCAAAGACAGAAGGTTTATATTATAGATTGAGGTAAATTATATGATTTTTACAAGCGGTTTAAACAGTAAGAATTGATGAAAGGGGGCAAATCAAATGACTTAAATGATTCTTATTAGCAAGCAAGAGGAAGAATAAAGGTGTGATTAGAAACATGAGTGATAATGCATTGTATTATAAACAAACATACAATTACAAACAATTTCTATTTTTTTCGGAGATATTATTAACGGCATATCAACTTTTCCAAAGATCACTTGTTTAAAAATATCTTTATTCAAATTAGCGGTTATTAGTGAAAAGGCAGTTTGACATTTTGTTCTGTGTTAGTTAATATATTTGCGGTCAAGTGGCATTGGAGACACCGGTTCCCGTCAGATCACCGAAGTCAAGCAACGTCGAGCCAGGTCAGTAGTTATATGGATGACATTTTAAGAATACCAGGTACTGTATCATGCGCCGGGGCGGGAAATACTCAGGTTAGTGTCTGGGGGCGCAGTTAAACCACTAGGTTGATGTACCCTTAGTCTTTGGTTAGACAGGCATTTATACATTCGGCTGGGGACCGCTTGTGAAGTTCAAATTCCCATGAGACTCAACACTGAATCGTGTGTGTTCAGTGGTTTAGCCAGCTGAACCTGCATTGGTTAGTATGCCGATACACACACACACACATACACACACACACACACAATATCCTTATCCATGGATAATATGGATTCGTCTTGTTTAAATAATACCTGACATTTCGGTATTTAAGTAAAGAGTACACTCGTAGTTTGAATGCTGGCAGTGAACACCAGAACTCTTTCACCTTATAATTGTGACCTCTTAAACAGAACAACAATACTATTTAACTGTTAGAGAATGGGTTGCTGAAATATTCCCCATAGGTATAACCCAGTATGTAAAGTAACAGGATTGAAACATATAAATATATATTAAATAATTTTAACCTTTCCACATAGATCAGTCTTAAGGACAGTAAAATCACACTAATGACAGTAGTTCCTGTTAGATCACCGAAATTATACAACGTTTAGCCTGTTCGGTACTACTACTAATAATAAACCAGGTATCGTACCACGCCCGTCAGCGGTCCGTGGCATGAACATTCAATTCCATTAAGGATTCCACATGAAAGACATACCCTCTCATTTCCATTAACCATCTCTACGCAGCCACTCCCTCACACTTACAATCCAGGTGAGCTGCTAAAAACATCATCGAGTTAAGTTACTTCTATGGGTAACGACTGAGTGCTGCAAAATACTCTGATTGCAAAAACTCTAAAAACAACTGAAAGACTGATCCAAGCCCGAACAGGTAAAGAGCGGTCTTTCTCTTTTACAGCGTCAATCTTATTTACGTGTAAATAACAAAGTTTGAATTTATTGTCCAACTTATTGACAAAAGAATGTGTGCTTTCGACATTACATAACTGAAAGGGTTCATATGCCGTTAAAACCAACTAATCAATCAACTAGCCAGCTAAAAAAAAATATATGATATTAAGAGAAAGAAGAAAATAAGAAGCACAAAAGACATATATTGTTCATACTAGTCTACCCGTATGTGAAAATTTCCCATAAATAAAAGATATTAAAGCCAATCCCTGCTCCCCTCGTGAATCCTGCTTCCCTCAATTTTCTCTGCTCCCCTCTCCATCCCTGCTCCCTTCGCCATCCCCTCTCTCCTCACCATCTCTGCTTCTCTCGCCACCCTTGCTCCCCTCATTTTCACTTGCTCACCCCTGGCTGACCTGGTCGGGCCTGGCCCGGCCCACAACAACAACAACCGTCGGGCGGCCCTAGGTTAAATTAATTACATAAAATTTATTACTTTCAACTACCTTTATTCTTTTGTAAATAAACAAAAATACACAAAAAGAAAGTTTCAGAAGTTCGATTATTATATCAAAAAAATTAAAAATATATCGGCTGAAACGTAATGCATGTACATTTCATTAAAGCAATCGCCATCGTGATTATAACAATGAGAAGAAAAAAGTCAAAATTATTTAAATGAAGATAATAATCACAATGCAAGTCATAAATTTAGACGAACAATATTCATTGCAAACATGATACTAAAGATTAGAACTACAAGTCCAAATAAAATTCATGACAACTTATCTCATAAATTCAGATGAACAATATCCATTGCAAATATAACAATAAAGATATGAACAACAAACCCAAATGAAATACATGGCGTTAATAATCACAGTTAATTCGGCCATGGATTAGATAAATAATGTGTTATTTAAAAAACTTTTATAAATAATGATTGTTCTTGACATTAAATGGGTTAAACGGTTGCTATATTGTTGTTGCATATTAATCTTACAGAATAATCAACACTAAAATGCAAAATATTAGCTCAAACAAAATATTTTCTGAGAGAGAACAGTTTCAACTTATTTGTATTCGTATCCATTGGGATATTTCATAGAATTTTGTACTATAAGCATGACGGCATAGTTCGTGCATTTTTTGAACGATAAAACTTCTTACAAAAACTGTTCGTGCATTTTTTGAACGATAGAACTTCTTACAAAAACTGCAAAGACTGCCAAATTTGGAACGTTTGTTAAGGAATTATTTTATTTTATCAGAGTACAATAAACATCCCTTTCTACTTTACAAAACAAAGACAGGTTTGGGTGTTTCAAGAACAGCTGCTTTGTATTCCTTTACAAAAAAAATTGTTTGTTATTGTCGAAAATTCACATAGAACGAGTTCGCTCTTATTATTGCTTCAATTAAGAAACCAAAGTTTGTTTTTGCATTCAAGTTTATTTTTGCTGCTGATCACACCTGATGTCATATCATAAGAGTTTTCCTTCTTATGGTTAATGAGTGGATATCGTTATTCGAGCCATGATCACAACAAAGTTTAAAATAAAATGGATTTAGTTTTATTTAAATTTTTATACACGCCTAGTGCACAGTCACGTTCAAGACACCCTGTAAATAGTTTAAATATTTTACAATGTTTTTAACCATTCCCTTCACATATCTTATTACAACGTCAGGATTATTCTCATAAAACTCAAGATTGGAAATTATTATGTTTATATTCGCTTACGCATATGTGCGCAATTTTAAAAAAAAACGCATTATTCAACGTTAGAGCTTTCAAATATTTTTTCCACATCTAACTAGTTTTCTTCACACTTATCTTTAATACTTCTAATGATGGACCTTGAAGGGGTCTTCCGCGGCTATGTTGAATTTCTACATTAATTATAGACGTTAAAAGATATTTTCCGAAAATTCGACAATATAAAAACACATAAATATAGATGGACATGCATATACTAACACACACACACACTCACACGCACACACACACACACACACACACATATATATATATACAGTGATGGTGGAGTATTGGAAAAGCTTGGACTATGGAATCGTATTACATGAGTTCAAATCCAAATCAAAACCATTATTTTAAACTTTAGCTGCCTCGGGTAGATGGGACTCATTAACTCGTGAAAGTAACTCATCTATGTAAAGGGCAACAATGAATACAAAAATCCTAGGTATACAGAGCACGTAAAAATGGCCTTGAGCATAACTTTGGTTTGTGCTCGACCAAGTAAAACACACTTATACAAGCATACACACCCATATAGTCATGTATTTAATAGTCCGAGGTTTGACATGACGTGACAAGAAGACCTTTTAACGAGGGTTTTATATTTGAATAAATGTCTTAAATGTGAACTATTTGTTAGACACATTTTTTTCGTTTTCAAAACAGACAAAACAGGTGTTTATGAAAACAAAAGTAAATAAGCAGTGAATCCTGTCGACTACGGTCGGTTTTTGAAGGCGGTTATATCCGATTGTTATGGCTATCAAAAACTGGTTGTTCGCCAAAGGCTAATGCTACAGCTCTATCTAATACCTCGGACATAGAAAAAAGGTCGCTTATAACAGGTGGTCACCGAAGACATAATCCGTTAAAGATTGAATGCGCTTGCTACCTAACCAGAGGCGTAGCCAGGGTATTTTGCGCGCGGGGGCAACTATAAAATTGGCACCCCCTCTTCCGTGTTTAAACGCATTTTCTTTTACAATAACATTGTATACCTTACTGTATTATTATATCATTGATTG
>JAUZSX010308639.1:0-12434 GCA_034780655.1 Idiosepius hallami | reverse complement strand
ATAATAAATGTGCCCTGAAGAAGGAAAAACATCTAAAACACGATGGCACTAATATACATTCTTTTTTTTTTTTTCCTAATAATTTTCTATCACATATATATATATATATATATATGTATGTGTGAATAAATCACACCAATTAATAAAAACAATCGAACACTTGAGTTTAAGTTTATGTTATACTTGTTTTAATTTCAGAATTAACAATACCAAAAATAAATTAAATCTATTACAAATCTTCATTCAATTTTCATTAAAAATTTATAAACAAGTTTCAAAAGAAATAGTCTGCGCATTTGATATTCCTGCCTAGTTTGAGAGAGACCAACACAGTCATTTTCACAAAATTATCTTTACCTATTGCCTTCTTAATAAATCATTGATACTTTTCAATTTTTTGCTTTTAAAAGGTATACTTAAAAAATATCATGGCACACTAAAAAAAACAAAAAAACTGATGTGAAACATTTTTCTATCCATCTAAGAGTAACTAACTTGCTGTAAACCATTATATAATAGTGCAGTTATGAATCCTTTATGTAAATTCTTGAAGTAAGAGTAGAATTTTTATATTTGTTTAACAATAGACAATACTCTTAAATTAAGCATAAACTTTAAAAATACATCTTTTCTTTCGAGTAATTTCATATTCAGAAATCTATATTTTTATGAAGATTTATGCATTGCACATTAAAGCATAGAACATGCTTAGATAAACACAAGTTCTAATTGTTTCATCTGCCCTGTTGAATATCTTGAGATATATTTCCTCACTGCACTACTTTTGTTTTAAGATGACCCAAGAATCTGAAAAGTAATGAACTTGCAGATGTTTTACATATCTTCCTAAATCTTGTGAAAAGCACAACCATGAAAACTTACAAGCCTAATCTAGAGTGGGTTGACAGGAAAACTAGGGATACAATAGGCCTGTCATGGACATGCTTCATAAACAGAAATGCATCATTGAATTACTTCCTACAGAAAAAATTTAACTGATTTAATGACTCTTTTGTTGCTTTGTCTGAGTTTTCATTCATGTGGATACTGATGGCTTTTGATCCAACTGAAGATTATATCTTTATTTTCTGTTAGGTTGTTTATCCTATTTAGTAATTTTGTAATGAAAGGGTTTGTCATTTTTTTTTTCTTTCAGTGATGTGAGCACTGATACAAGGTCTGGGAGTAGGAAATATTTTTGGTCTTCATTGGACAATATAATATTTAATGCCATGCAAAATTCTAACTTGCTTCCAAAGTGAATCAACTTTTAATAGTATAAATAGCAATAAAAATACAACTTTGTAAAGAAATTCAAAAAATAAAATATTTTTTAAAAGAAAATCAAATTGTATCATAAATAAAAATATAAAAAATATTTAAATAGTTTAACAAATTCTTTAGATAATCTAAACTAAAAGTTAGATAAAGTGGATCAATTTAAAAGAATTTTACTTGCATACATAAACCAGATGAAATAAAATGATAACTTACTGCCACACTGAACAGCTGATTTGTTGGCCATGCTTTTATGACACACATGACATGGAGCTGTGTTGCTGATGGACAAAGAGACAAATTGATGAGTATTCTTATGTTTGTTCTCCTTCTCCTTGCTATCTTTCACCTGAAGATGAAAACAATTTTAGATAAATTATTCACCAAAAAATAAACAAATGTAATGCAGAAATAATCTATGCAAGAATTAGAATATGTTATAAAATTAAGGTTCTATAACCAACAAAATTCAATATTGATACACAAAAGAATTATCGGGTATCACTCCATTGCTCAGTATAAGAAATGAGGAGATAAATAGAATTTTTTTAGGAATCAAATTAGATGAGATTAGTTAAGAGTAACTCATTTTTAAAACTATCTAAACTGAGATCATACTAATTTGGAATTACAACCAACCAACTGCTGAACAAAAACAATTACAATAAAAGATTTTCTAGATGTTCTTTATACACAACTAAATTTTAGGACCAACAGATCTAATTGTAAATCATGACCATTTATTAATATACTGAATTTATTTTGGCTCTAAGTCTAAAGTAAGTTGTAATTGATCTCTAAGAGTAACTTTTAAATAATTACATAACAGGGTGCCTAAAGTAGACTGTAAATAGTTACCACTGTTTTATGGATCCAAATATATGGCATAAGACCAAGTATACAGTGAGATTGTCTCCTGACAGCTTTCAAAAATAACTTATTCTTCAGTACTCAGTATTCTTATTTGCAAAGCCTGTTTGAGAAGGTGGGCAATAAACTCGGTAACTCTTATTCAAAGGTGATGCTAGAAGAGATAAATCCCTAATGAAATGAGGAAAATGTCCTTAATGAGCAAGAATTCTTACAATTTTACATGATGATGATTAACTAAAATTAGATTCTATCAAGAACTTTATATACATCCAATATGTTTCTAAAAAATTTTAAGAGAAGAAAACATTCTTTGAATAACCACATTAAAAAATTAAGACAGGAGTCAAGTAACATAACTGATATTATTTGGTACCTATTACATAATACAGAGAAAATGTAAATTACATATTAGATATGGAAAAAGAATACCTGGAGTTTCTATAACAAACAAAATAGAAAAATTCTATCAAAAAAAAAAAAATCATTAGTTCATCTCTCTACACAAATTACCAGTTTTTTTTACAGTTTATCGGCTTGTTTAAACTTTTTTTTATATTATCAGGTATATGATATTATAAAAAGGATATATCTAAGTTTAAAGTTGATCTAAAATTTCAAATAAATGAAATATCAAAATACGGTAATCAAAAATATAAAAACATATTTTTAATATATATCAAACATATAGTGATGTACTGGTTAAAAAGCAGTGATTAAACCTAATAATACCTGGGTTTTTTTTTTAACTTTAGTCGACAGCACTGATTATTCACCAAACAAACTTGTCAGTGTTAACGAACTCCACTTCTTATTACTGTCTACTTAATTCACCCCCAAAATATTCATTTTTCCATGCTTTTTCGATTTTTAGAAAATTTTATCAATTTTTGTTATATTAAAGCCTATTATTTTTAACAAGCATACATTTTAAATAAACTACACAAAGTTTTTTCCCCTGTGGTAAAATAACTAACTTAAGATTTATAGAATTACATTAAAATATGATTATGAAACATTTAGCAAAATAACTAAACAAATAAAATGAAACTTTTTGATAAAAATTAACTCTTGTCTCTTTTACTCTGTCATGTTAACCAACAGAAGAATGGCATGGTAACTTAACACTTGCAATAACCTTAATGATGACAAATTTTCAACAAAATCAACCATAAAGAATAGATTTTCTAAGAGCAGCTGTTCTCATTCCCATTATATTTAGTTTTCAGTATTGGTAAACTAAAAGGTCATCATTGCTTGTCACCTATAACTTAACACAAGAAATTGCTGTTAGTAAGGACCACTATTTTTAAATATTCAATCCTTTCTTAAAAATTCAAGATTTCTAAACCCATTTGCTAAAAGTTATGTGTATACCATTACATATGGTTATCTTTTCAGAGTAATTTTATATGTATATATTATTTATTTATATATTAAAAAAATTAAAATAAAAGACAAGATTGAAGAGAAGTCAGAAAATAAACAAACAGAATAAGCATAGTTAGTTCAAGTATTTGTATACCAAGAGTGAACAAAAATATGTCTTATTCATTTTCATAATACTGAATGAATTAATAATACAAACATACACTAAAGGACATACAGAAATTGCATAGATCATAAAAGGTTCCTCAATATAATACATATCATTCAATACTCTCTTTTAGATTGTTTCTTCAAATAACTAAAGTCCCATGTATTCACAAATCCTAAAGCAATGAAGAAGAATGTCTTCATCAAATTGGATTGATTTGGAGAATTTTATACCCAGATTCATAGGCACACTGATTGAATAAAATAATTCAATATTTCCTGTAGCAGTCCTTTTATCATATTTAAGTGTAAGAAATTAAATCAATATAAGAAATGAAAAAAATCAATTACTATAAAATATTGAATATGAATTGCAAAAATAGGCAAATCATGTGAAGGTTTGTTTATATATATATATATATATATATATATATATATATATATACACATACACACACTTAGGATGGCAATCTCGGACTAATTGTCTTACGAGAGTTCAAGTCCCTGTCAAAACCATTGCATCTATCTTTAGCTGCCTTGGGCAGATGGGACTCTCTTTAGCTCGGAGGAGATTTTGTAAAAAGAAGGTTAAAAGAGGAAACAGCATGCACTTATGATTTGTTCGGCCTCTAAGCTAGAGGCCAACTGGAAAAACTTTTTAATATATTTCTGGACAGTGGCTACACCCACCATATTGGTAGAAAGACAATCTCTGGTAAGGTCTTTGATTCTAATAATAACTAATTTAGAGACCCTCCTCGTCCCTTCTATCTAAAATTACCTTGGTTGGGCTTAACAGGTGACAGTATCACAAAAAAAGTTTGCCCACCAGACCTTATAATTGTTTTCTCTTTACCTTGGTCCATCCTGTCTTTAACACTTGGAAATTCTTTCCCTCCTTTCACAAGGTTGTTTTACCTACCATTCAAAATAGCCTAGTAGTACATAAATAAAAATGTCAGTGTGGAGCTATAGGAAGAACCAGCCATAGATTGGAGGTTAGAATTTCTTAACATGTACTTCTATACTTTAGGGCAGGTTGGACTCTTCTGCACAATCACATGCCTGTGCCATGACTGTTGGCAATCATCTAACTGGTTCCCTTAAATGCGCTAGTGCGTATTCACCAGATTGTTTCTTTGTTTTGCATAGGGCTAGGTCTGTCTGTGGTTTATTGTTATTTTGATGGTATCAGTGACGGTGGTCAAGTCAGAAGATAAAAGAGAAGCATATATACGCTGGGCAGACACTGGGAGGAAGCAAAGAAGAACGAAACAGCAATGCTAGCCGCTTGTCTGTTTTCAAGGAGTTGAGTCGTGGCTCTGGTGAAAGATGCATGAAATGGATTAGCAGCAATGGGACATTTGATTAGATGGATATATTGTTGTGTATACAAGAAGGCGAAGGGGAGGAAAAGAGCCATTGAGATGAGGCCACTGAAAAAATAGTGTATATTACAGAAGATGTTTGTGTTGTTTACATGAGCCGAGAAATTTGTTGATTTGTTTTGTTAAAAAGTTATGTGACTGTTTCTTTAACTACTAAACTGAATATCGTTGAAAAGTTGATTGTATGTAACTGTTTCTTTTAACTATTGAATATATATTTTATGTTCATAATATGAGGACAAAATATGAGGACTTTGTTATTTATATTGTGTTTGAATAATAGATTTAGTGACATTTAACAAAATCACTATTTTGTAATGAAACTGTTAAATATATATAAACATAAGATTTATCGAATTTAAAGTTGAATTTAAGAAAATCAAAAGCAACAAAAAATAATTGATAAAAAAAAAATCAAAATAACCAAATTGTGAACACAAACAGTTTTTTCAATCCCTGTCTCTTTCTCAAAAAAGAAAAAAAAATTACAAATTTTGCATTTAATAGATGTTAGGTCATAACATCTGAATTTAAAGAGTTATGTGATGCAAAAGTTATTTTTATTCAAAAAGCATAACTATTATAATCTAACCAATAATTTTTTATGATTTTAATTGTAACACTAATTTTTTGTCATTTGGTTTTCATTTTATAATAATTTATGTTGTATGCATTAACACCAGATACAGTAAAAAAATATTAAGTTTAATTTTCAACAAATCTAATCACTGTATTTGTTGTGTATCCGATAGCTTTTATTAGTACTGTGTTGATTTTTTTAGAAGAACACTAGGAATATTCAGCTAGCATTAAATACAATACATATAAATAAACTTATGTCTAAATTGCCAATTTTTTTTAATAATTAACTTTTCAAATATGAATTTGAAACCAGTAATTAATTATTTTAGCAAATATAGTTAGAAACTGAAAAGAACAGGAAAAAATAAAAACATGAGAGGAAATAAAAAGATAACCAATCCTGTTATAGACAATAAGTTGGCTAAGAGGTTTTGACACTTGAAAAAATTTCCATCTACAACTTATTCAGATTTAAAAAAAAGTTTTTGATGAACACTCTTTTGTATATATATATATATTGTGCGGATAGTACTTCTCATCTTTATATTTATTGAATGTACATGTTATTCATTCAATTTGTTAAAAAATAAGAATTTAATTCTATGGCAAATTAGTGTTTATCTAAGTACAAGTAATTTCAAGTTTTACAACTTCCAACAACAAATGGTCTGAAAAGCACAAAAAAATAGTTTGTTTATAAAAGAGTCAATAAATTTTTTTTTTTTTTTAATTTAAAGGAATAAAACTTTAGGATTGGTTTATACTTATGAGCATGTTTATAAAGTCTTAAGACTCATGGCAAAATGCAGATGTCAAACATAATAAAATTTACCCAAATACATTTTATCAAAAGTTATTAAGTTCAACACTTTTCATAAAAAACTGTGTACATATGGTATTTTCTTAAATGGAACCATCATTTTTAAACCATCCTTCTAAACAAAAAAACTAATTTTATCAATGCATTAAAGTTTATACATTAAAATTACTGTCTTTTAATGATTTAAGGAGCTTAAATAACTCTAATTGTTGAATTTACATTAGATTTGTCACATATGATATATTATAATACCAATACCAGTAGTGGGTCCTAGAATGGCTTATGATGTGTCCAAGCAGTCTAAAAGTATGGGAATGTTTGTATATTGGTTAGACTTAATACAAAATATAATTTCATATAAAATAAAAATGCTAAGAGAAGTAATTAATAAAGTAGAGTTAAAATTTATTATCAAAAAAGATAATTCAATAAAACAAATACATATAGAAATATTTATGTATTGCAAGCATTAATGCACCATAATTAAAGTTTAAGAATTTATAAGAAATTCTATAAGTAAAAAAAAAAAAACAATGAATCATCTTGCCATTAAAAAAAAATTATTGCTACTGATAGTTTCCATTCATTCTTTTCCAGCAGACATATAAAATTAACAAAATCAAGATAACTCCAGAAAACAAAACAAAAAAAAACCCTGACCACACCAAAATCCAGTTCAACTAAAATTTAATCTTAGAATGAAAACTTTTTGTTCATGGCTTACCCAACGATGTCCACTACAGCAACAAAACATGTCATTGTCTTTTTATGATTTTTTAAGTAATCCAAAATTATTCTGAACATATTGGACCTATTCTCTTTTGTTTCCTAACTGTGTGTATCCAATTTTTGTAGAGCTTCAGATAGAGAAATTCGTTAAAGATAGAGTATTAATTTTTATACAAACAACAATAGGAAGTTTGCTTTTGATAGGTGTCACTATAGATATTGACGTTAAGTCATGTGATCTACCACCATCCTTTCCGAGCCTTTTGTATTTACTACAATGACCTCTTACTAAACTCAAACGTTAACAGGATTAATAGTCAATGTAAGCATTTAATAGATATAATCTCTAAATCAGACTTCTTTTATTATTTTTAATCTTTAACACAAAATGCGTTTTCGGTAAAAAAGAATCTCGGAAATCTTAACACTAACTAGTTCATAAACATTCAGAGCTACTTTTTAAAAGATTTTTCAGATAAGAAATATAAGAAATAAATTTTGAAAATTGGTTACAAATAGTATAAATATTCTAAAAAATTACTTAAAAAACTTAAGTATTTTGAATGCACAAATAATGTTAAAAATATTTTGATACTACATTAAAAGTGATAAATGTTCAATGTTAATATTTATAATTGGGTAAGACTCATAAAAAAAACAAAAAGAGCCTTAAGATGGGCAATATTTGGAATCAGTGTACCGAGATTTTTTTATTTATTTGATCTAACAAAATCATTTTTTCAAGTGAAAATTTGAATGTAGCAGAGTGTGTTTCTACATTTGCTTATAAATCAGAAATAGGGCTAACTGAATTTTCTCGCTAATTTTCACTATACTAAGTATTTTAGATATACAGTTAGTTTTTATACAATAAATGAAATATTTTAATTAAGTTCTCATTAAACATTTTGAAACCTGAATATTTATAAACCTTTTAAGGATATTGCAAAATAAAATTATAAGTTCCAAATTGATTTATTTTTATTTTTTTTAAATAGAAAATCAACTATTTTTATCTTGTAACGTAAAGAGTTATTTAATGCGGAAAATGTTTTTACTTTTGTAATAAATCCATTAGAAAAACATCAATTACAGCATCTAACTCATATAGAGGTCCATACCTTTCCCAAAAACATCAATTACAGCATCTAACTCATATAGAGGTCCATACCTTTCCCAAAAATAATAGCATAAAAGTGAACACAACAGAACTACTAGAATTTCAACTGAGATCTTATTCCCAAATCCAAGACCTAAACCATTGCACCATAAGGACATCTTTCCAAATTATTCTTATTCAACTATTCCCAATGTGCAATGTCAAATTTTTCTTGTTATAACTTTTTTCGTTAAATTTGAATGACCATTGTGGCATTGCAAGATTTTGCAGCAAATACATAAAAATTAAAATGAAAATATTCATAATTTAGCCATTTTGTGCTTCTGGTCTTTAGAATTATAATAAAGTTTACACTGTGTGCGTGTTAAATATTCTTGTTAGTCAAAACAATAATTAGAGGTAATAAAGTCATGTCACATTAAATGGTTAGAAATTATGCAGCAAATTGATTAGGTTTTAAAAAGTTCAAATAACTTGATTTTTATTTGCTATTTCATTTATAGTATTACTTGTAAAATGACTCACAAAAAAAATAAAAGGCAGAACTTAATACAATTTGTAATGACAACAAAACATATGAACTTTGTATTGAGATAAAGTGGGGTTTGAAATGCAAGAAGTAATTAAACAAGATTAAAGCCAGTTTTGATCAATCATAAATTCCAATAGTGCCAATTAATTCTGATGTAGTGAAAGCTTCTCCTTAAGATCAGAAATAAAGTATTGAAAATTAATATTAGAAACCTTTAAAATGTTCTACTCAAAAATTTTAAGATTTAGCAATCAAAGATAGGAGGGAGTATGCATACTTTGAAAACTACTCTCTGTGAATAATAATGGACATTTAATTTTGAAATAAGCATTTTAACTATAGAAATTATGTTTCAAATATGTTGATACAGCTAAGAAGTTTGTTTTTTTTCTGACAAAGGCCAACAGATAAGTTGGCCAAATGTAGTAAAGATCACAACTACATAAGTTGAGGACAAAATTTAAAAAAAAACATATTAAGAAGCCTCATCTCAGAAATTTGTAAAATAAGATACAGCTAATTATTTGTAAAGAATTATTTTAGGACTTTTTAACTATTAATAATGGTTCCACAAATTCTTTGTGAGATGAAAGAAATATTATTCATGTTTATAAAAATTTTTTCACTATTGAAATATTCATTCATCAAACTTTTACAACACCAAAAAGATAGGATGGCTGAAAAACTGACAAGAAATATATTGAAAACAGTTTTAAGGGGTTTTAAGAAACTAAGATAATGAGGAAACTTAAGTGTTTCCTGATTTAATATTCCAAAAAAAAAAGAAAATTACAACATTCGTTTTAGTAATCAGGAAAAATTGTCTTTTCAATGCTGACAAGAAAGAGGTTTTTTCATAATTGTTGAATGAGAGGGAACTACCAAATAATTTTATTTTTCTGGAGTACAAAGATGATAAAGCATTATGCAAATACTAGGATAACTATCTTGGGAAATCAGATTTTTATAATTGCCAAGATATCTAATCTTACTGGAATTTGGTACAATTAAATGAGATGTGTCAAACTTGAAAGAGCAATAACCATAGGAAATAAATGTTCAATTTATAGAATAAAGATTTAAGAAAAGCCAATATTCAATTTTATTTAGAAACATAGAATCTCTTAATCTCACACAAAATTAATTAGTTTGCTTTTGAAAATCACAGTAAGGTAGAATAAAAAAAAAAGCACTTAAATGAATATGATTTGTTTTTAAAAGTAGGGCATTTCCAATAGACCATTGTATCTAAATATGTCAACTATTTAAACCATGAAAGACAGTAATATATGTAAAGGCTAATGTTTACTGAATTGCGATAAAAAAAGAAAAACAGAGCTATGCTTTCAAAAGGGGAACAAAATGTAATCAAATTCATTTTTATGTTTATCTAAACATCTGAAAGAAAAAGAAACAATTTTACCAAAGTTTGTAGTCAAACAACATAAGTAGGACTGTAAGTATGATACCTAAAAATATAAAAATCCACTTTCTCTGTGAATATTAAGCTTCAATATAAAGCATGTAAAAAAATCACCCAGTTTGCATATATTCTCAGTTGTTCAACAAATATCAGACGCATTTCATTACCAACAGATACAAAGTTTCAATAGTATACTTTCAGTGGAAGAGATTTTAGTCCCCAAAAGCATAGAATTTGACTAATTTCTTTATTTTATTCTTATAGTATCATTAAATATATTTTCCCAAAATCTGAATAGCCTGTTTTAGAACTTTGATTAATAATAGAAAACAATCAGAATTAAGAAATTATAAATTGAAGCTATAGAAAAAATTCAAATATTTTAAAATGAAACACAATTAACAAATCTGTGTTGCTACCTGATAACTATAGCTAATTCTTCAGACTTCCACTAATCTGACTACAGGTGGCCCTAGGGTTATGAAGGAGTTCTGCTCCTAATCTGGTGATGTAACTCGGAATCAACCCTTTAATATCTCATAAAATCACTAAATAAATATCTGATTCCACTTATATTATACTCAATATTAGTTCAATAAAAAGATGTAGAGCCATGATCAAATTGTTTACAAAACAAAAAGTTTAAAAGAAAAATTGACTTTTAAAAAAAAAAAAGGCTGTTTTTTCTTAAAAATTCAAGTGTCGTAAAGTCGCAAAACCACATAAGTCGAGTCAGTCATAACCAGAAGGCTGCCGGCACTTTTAACTATTTACTAATTTTAAACCATTATACAATTTTAAAATATCTTTATTTGTTTTACAGGCTTATCTGATTAAGGAAACAGATAGCACACATAACTTTAGATATAGGCTATTTATCAGTTTTTACCCTATGTCTGTGTGTGTGCATATGTATCTGTATGTATATATATGATATTTACTTGGTGAGCAGCCCCAAGTTTGGCACAAGGCCATTTTTACATGCTCTTACCCGGGCTTTATATATTCGGTGTTACCCTTCACCTAGATGAACTGCTCTCCCGAGCTAACGAAAGAGAAGAATTTGGTCAAAAAAGGGGGAGAAGGAGGGAGAGTCGCCAAACAGTCTCGGCGACCAAAAAGGCCGAGGAAGTGGAGAAGGTGGCGGCCAGCGACACAAACCCACGCACACAATGACTAGACAGCAATTTTGACAACCGCTGCTATGATAAGATTTGACACACTTGCACACACATAAACAAAATTTTTTTTTTTTAGTCTAAAATAAAAAGTGCTTAATTTCTTCTTACAGTTTGTGTTCAAGTCGTAAATCTTTTTTGTGAAGTATTTTAATTAATATTTTCATTTTTACATAACATTATAATAAAAGTGCTTAATTTCTTCTTACAAATTTGTGTTTGAGTCATAAATCTTCTTGTGAATTATTTTAATTAATATTTTCAACTTTTACATAACATTACAATAAAAAGTGCTTAATTTCTTTTGAATTTGTGTTTGAATCATAAATCTTTCTTGTGAATTATTTTAATTAATATTTTCATCATCGTACATAACATTACACCAACACCCCACAACAAAAAAAAAAACAATGTTACATTTTTCTCTTTTTATTTATACCTTTAATTATTTATAACAATAACATTTTGATACTAAAAAAAGTATTTTTGAATTTAACAAGACAGACATACTAACCAAATAAATTTGATCAAGAAATATTTCAATATTGCACAGGAACAAAATGTGAAAGATTTGTAGGAATGAACCTAAATGACCCCAGGTCATACTACTACCAAGAAGAAAAGACATTCTTTCATTCACTCTGTCTCTAAAAATATCTTCCAAAACTAAGATACCCAAATATCAGTGGCTTTTTACACTGGGCCGACAATTTCTCAGAAAGGGGGCATTAAAAAAAGTGACTTTTTAACTAAAATAAAAAGTGCTTAATTTCTTCTTACAGTTTGTGTTCAACGACACAACCCTCCCATACATTGTGCCAGTGACACAAACCCACGCACACAATGACAGGACAGCACTTTTGACAACCGCTGCTATGATGAGCTTTTTACACAGGGCCGACAATTTCTCAGAAAGGGGGCATTAATCCATTTAGGTCATAAATGCAGTTACACCGTCTAGAATTAGATAATTACTTT
>JAUZSX010308618.1:0-12435 GCA_034780655.1 Idiosepius hallami | reverse complement strand
ATACACACACACACACACACACAAACACACACACACACAACGACATCTTGACTTTTATATATAAGATATATATATATGTATATATATATAAATCCAATTATAATGTTATGTTTAAACACAAAATCTTGCATAACTTATAACTTAGTGCCTGACAACTGTTTCAATTCTATTAGATCTCATCAATGTTCTTACCATCTGAAACACCAAATAGAATTTAAACCCGCAAACCACATTGATCAAAACAAACACTCTAAAGACTCTCAGTTATGTGTTAATATTTACAATTTTCATGGTTTTATTCTTAATCTTGACAGTTCTCTACCTTCTAGATGCCGATTTTTGAAAATTATTGGTAGGGTCTTCTAAGACAGAGGTGGTCAGGAAAAGAAAAGGAAAGAGAATTTATGAAGATGTATAATTGGGAAGTATTAACAGCAACCCATATTTTTTGTTATTCATGTATCTTCTTTGACACAGTTACAAACCCAATTAATTTGATTAAAAGCTGGCCAATCTTGGAGAGTTTTAGAAACGGATGACAGAGAAAACAATAAAATGTTTCAGTATTTGTATTTATATATATTTAGAGTATAATTATTATAATTTATATTCATATATCTATATTATAATTTGAGGAATATAGTTTTTAATATCTGAAATGTATCATGAAATTTGGATGAACCCTAGTTTTAGCAAGAATACATGTAACAGTAGTTGTATTAGAGCAGGAGGCTTCCTCTTTATTCTCTACTTAGACCTGTATTTATTGAGGAAGAAGAGTTCATTATTTCAAAAGTAGATAAGTTTGCCATAATAAGTAATGAACAGATTGAAAATGTAAAGTAGATTAATAATTAACTGTTTATAGAAAAAACAAGTAGATATTGATCAAATTGGCTATGATATCAAAAACATGATAGAAAAATTACTGATTCTTATTGACAGGCTTAGATCCTTCCTAATTAGAGGCTCAACTGAAGTTTGTACTAAACCTGTATGAAAGCCAGTTAAGGTATCATGATATAATTTGCAATAAGCCACAATGTTTTATAGCCATCTTAAACATATCTTTAAGTCATAAAACTAGAATAAAAGTAGAAAAAAGCAATAAAACAGCAACAAAAATATCTTCAGTGTCTCTTTCATTGGGTTTAAATTGACAAAGTATTTTGTTGTAAAGAAAATAAGGTTTTCTTTTCTAAAACATTTTCTGAAACATGAATAAAAGCACAAAATTATTGAGGCATGGGTTATATTGGCTGTTGATATGGCTCAGTGGATAGACAATCAGACTTCGGAACCGTAGTACGCGGGTTCGAATCCAAGTTGTTCTTTCTACGTCAACATTTTGACTAGCATTCCAGGGCCCAAGCTTTTACCAATGATCCACCGTCGCTGCCCAAATTTAGAAATAATATGTCTACAATAAATATATATAAATCTAAATTTAGCACTCATCAAATAGTTTGGGACCTTCAACTACGTTAGACTACTTCTATTGCAGATCATTTAGTTAAATGCTTTTTTTTTCTTTTAAATCAAATTAAACTTAGAAATCTTATGTTTATTATTTATGTCTATTATGTTATATTATATTATATTATATTATATTATATGAACCATTAGTTTGGATTCCCCAACTACTTTGGACTACTTCAAAGTCCACAATACTGGAGTTCTACTGTAGTTGACTTACAACTCTTGATTTAAACTTAAAAAAGAAAAAAATTTTGTCTGGAAATGTAGGATAGTTTGATATAGAAGTCACTATTAAGAATAGATCTTTTCAGCTTCAATGTGATATAAAGCCAAAAGCCAAAGGCTTATTCAAGAGAGGTTGAATATAAATAAGAGATATTAATATAGACATCATATTTATTTACACAGATAATTGTTAATGAATAAAGATATTATTTATGCAATGCATGTCAGTAGGATTGGAAATGCAGACTTGTTGACACCAAATGAAACTGGAGACTGGATCTGAGGGCTCTGCACTGCAATGGGGGGGGGACGCATAACTCGAGCCCTCTTGTGTGTATTCCTCAATTCTTTGCGAACTGTCGGGCCGGACACAAGTACGGGCAGATCTGTGATCGTGCAAAACTGAAAATTTGGAGAATTTGCCTCTATATGTGGCATGTAAACAAATTTGGAAAAGGGGTTGATTAAATTTTCAGCCTGAAGGCCTGTAATACTTTTGGTCCGCCTGAAAAGATGTATAAATCCTGTACGTGTAGTAAAATCAAGATGCTATCTTCTGCATTCTGGAATTGTTTTCTCATTAAAAATTTGGCAATATTTCCATTTAAAAAAAAAAAAGAGAAAAATTTCTTATTCCTCCAAAGAAAAATCAACAAAGAACAAAAACTAAAACCCAAGCAGATGTTGACTGATTTTGCCAAATTCTTGTTTCTGTTTATCTTATTTTTAAGGGGCAGTTAATGTAGCCCAGTGGATAGCCACTTGAACTTTGGATTTGTGGTACGTGAGTTCAAATCCAAGTGGGCCGTCTACATTGACATAGGAAAGGTATGAATCCCCATCTTCCCTCCAGCTATGGTCAACTAGGCCTAGTGAATAGGCATTCAGACTTCAAAAACCGTAGTATGTGGGTTCGAATCCAAATTGTTCCGTCTACATTGACATGTTGTTCCCTTGGGAAAGGTATGAATCTTCCCTCCAGCCATGAAATAAATAGTATAACTTGTGTTATTACAAAAAAAAATCTATGTGTATAAAATAATGTTTATCAAAATTAATTGTTCTCGGCATTAAAATGACCTAAAAAAGTTGATATGCCGTTAAACACAAAACAAACAAACCAACTTATTTTAGGATGCTGAACAAATGACCTCTGAAAATATTGTGTGTGTGTGTGTGTGTGTATGCATACTGACCTCTACAAGTTTAGACGGCCCAACCACTGAACATTGGTGCTTACAAACAACAAATAATTTTTATGGTATTAAGACCTTTATTGTTCACTAAGAATGTTAGTCCAGTTTTGAACATATATGGAACAAAATAAAAATGAGCACAGAAGGAGCATTAAAGTAATGCATGAGCAAGGTCGGGTAATACCTCTAGTGAAAGAGATAAAATTGACTAAATACAATTGTTCATCTTAAAAATTCACTCAAAAATTTTGTTTTGAAAAATACTTAAAAGCAATAATCTAACAAATAGTTTAACTAATTGATAAAAATGCTTCTAGTTATGAGAAAAACAATTTCGAATTTGATACTCTGTGTACCACTTGTTTTTATGAATAAAAGCCACTGATAAAAACAAATGACTAAAGGAAGAAAAAATATTCTTTTTAAATAAGATTCTTTTAAAGAAATTATATGGATTAAAAAAAATTGTTTTTTTTAAACAACATTTTTTTCTGAAATTATTTTGTTATTGAGTGTATTTTGAGAAATATTCAAAACAGATGTGTGGCTATCTTTCATCAGTTGTGAATTTGGGAATAAGCCAAGAATATAAAAGAAAGAAAAAAAGTAAGGAAAGTCTTAAGAGAAGAAGAAAAAGATAGAAAAAGACACATTAAGTGAAGAAAGAAAGGTAGAGAGAAATAGAAAACATTAAGTGAAAAAAAAGAGTAAACACAAAAAGAAGAAAAAAGAAAGAAAGAATCTAATCAAGGAAATGATAAAGGGAAGAAAAAAGGAAGAAAGAAAAAAAGAACATAAAAAGAAGAAAGAAATAGTGCTACAAGATTGAAGGAAAGAAACACTTAAAGAAGAAAAGAAGAAAAAAAGAAATAAAAAATCATTAAGAGAAAAAATACAAAGAAAGAAAAGAAAAAAAGGACATAAAGAAAGAAAGATCATAAAGAGAAGAAAGAAGGAAAGAAAGAAAGAAAGAACGAACATAAATAGAAGAGAGAAAGAAGGAAAGACAGATCATAAAAGAAGAAAGAAGGAAAGAATGAATTATCATAAAGAGAAAAAAAGAACATATAGAGAAAAAAGAAAGAAAGAAAAAACACAAAAAGAAGAAAAAGAAAGAACATAAAGAAAAAAATAAAGAAAGGAAGAAGGAAAGAAAGTACATAAAATGAAAAAAGAAAGAACGCAAAGAGAAGAAAGAAAGAAAGACAAAACATAAAGAGAAGAAAGAAAGAAAACATTAAGGAGAAGAAAGGAAGATAAAAAAAAAAGAAAGAACACAAGGAGAATAAAATAAAAAAAAAATGATAAAGAAGAATAAAAAAAGGAAAGGAAAGAAAAGGCACTTTTGAAATGTGTATAAATCACTGATATTACAGATGATAAAAGAAAGCCTTTTCTGTTTCACAAGTTATTCAAAGTTAAAGTAGTCAGCACAAGGAAGAGGAAACTAAAAAAAATTATATAAAAACAAGCTAGTAAAAGAATTTAGTGAAAGTAAAACAGAAAAGTATGAACCTATTAGAGAATCCAAAATGGATGCCCAAACAGTGCTGCTGGTTCGGCCTCATACACACAGATAAAAGATAGATGTTTGGACGAGATCAAATAGATTGGGTTCTGGGCAAAATACTATTAAGAAACATTTTCTTAAAATGAAAGGATGCCAGCTTTCTTTTCTCCCTTATCCATTAGTTAATGTCTTAGGTTGCCAAAGTTTCATGAAGTGCATTCTGTGGATTCAGCATAACTAAAAGAAAAAAACAAACAAATAAACAAACCATCTTTAAAGAAACAGTAACTCTAAAAGTATACGTATATACATTTGCCTTACAGCAATTTCGTAATTGTCAAATCCTCAGGAGAAATGCAGGTGCATTTAACCAAGTACTCAGAATATTCAATATGTGGCTCAATATTAATGTTCAGTGACCCAATTCTACTTCATTCCAGTACTGTTTTATAAGGCTGTAACACCATGCCAGAATTGAGACTAGGACTGAAGCCTGCCTTTCCTTCATCTTGGTGCATGGGGCAGCAAATTTATTTTTTGCTGTTTCTGTAGCATACTTGTTTTAGGAGGAAGAGTAGCTAGCCCTATCCTCAACTCCCAAACTGGAGGACCTTTTTTGTGCTTTGGAAATCATTGTTGCCCTTCACCTAGATGAGATACTCACCTAAGTTAATGAGCCCGATCTGCCCCAGGCAGCTAAACGTAGATGCAATGGTTTTGACTGGGATTTGAACTCGCATAATACGATTCTATAGTCGAAGCTTTTATCAATGCTCTACCTCGGCGCCTGAAGCCTACCTTTATCAAATTACAAATGAATATTAATGGTCGTCCCTCGTGTTCAAGGATGACCTCTGTACTCTCATCTTGTCCTCTGTCTTCATTAATTCGATAAGAGAGGGAAAGGTAACAGAGTGCCCATCGCTGTGTATGTTGTTTAGGGTAGTCATGGTTGTGCTATGGCCCCACACACTCACTTGGCCTACATCATTTTCACCGCAAATAAGTTTGAAGCAATAGAAAGCTATCACAATAATTGCAAAGATTAACTGACGGGTGGTTCAATTTTGAACAAATTTTTAAATGTAACTTGTAAGCTCACTGGATGTGAATATTAACATCTTGTTTCCCTTATCAGATAAAATAATTATTTTGTAGGATTTTTTTGTTTTTAATGGCCACCTTTCTGTTCTTAATCTTGAATTATCTCACCTGGTACCCTTCAGCTTTCTTGCTGGGTGGTAAGTGGATTTCTTTGTGGGTTGTTGCTTCTAAATTGTTTTTTAGGTTGTTTTTTTTTAAATACTTGAGATGAGGCTTGATAATTATGCAAATTATTATGCTTGATAATTTGTACATTCATTATGTGGACTTATTATGCTTGATTTATTAAGCAGACTATAGTTCTCATCTTTGTATTTGCTATGGAATTTAGAATTCTTGAATTTTTGCTTTGTGGCATATCAACCATTGTAGATCATTTAATGCTGAAAACAGAGTCGTGCTTAGGGCCCTCGCAAACTCCGTAATTGCAGGGGATCTGAACACTACCTAGGGATAGCAAACCTCCTTAGCTTTATAGATTTTTTTGTAAGGCAAAAATATTACCAAAATTATTAATTGTTAGGATTAATTAGAAAATCATTATACATCTATCAATCAATCTCTTTTACTGCATCTCTCTCTCTCTCTCTCTCTCTCTCTTTATATATATATATATATATATATATATATACATATATATATATATATATATTTGTATATATATGTATATATATAAAGGTTACTACAGAGTGTCCCAAAATAAATGATTTGATGACTATGTATTATTAAAAAAATATATGCTGAAAATATTAACATTTTCTCTGAACTGACATAATAACAATTGAGGACTGAAATTTGGGTGCCTTCAGCTAGATTTTAAGGTTCATTTTCCAGGATAAATGTTGAAATTAAACTTTCTGCATAAAACTGTCTGAACAGCCTTATAAGATTCAGTCTATATAAATCTAAATACGAGTCAAGGCTCAAAACACTTTTTCTTTTAATTCCTAAGCCATCCTAAATATTGTGGAAGCATGTTTGAACAGTCTTATAAGATTTAGACTCTTTATAAGTCATGATATAAAGCACCTTTTCTTCTAATTTCCAAACCATAGGGTTTTAAAATAATAATTGTTATTTGTAATTGCTATCAAAATTTAAAAAATATAAAACAATAGGATTAAAATCAACATATTTATCAACAATTTTATGGGTTTCATTTATTTTGGGACATCCTGTACAAATGAAAAATGGAATTGTATGAGTTGAATAGTGTGAAAAACATATTAATTAAAGGCTATGTTTTTGCTGCATGTTCCCCAGACAACGATGCCTTATGATAACAGTGCAGTAGGGAAGATATAAATAAATATTACTCAAGGCATTATAAGGGAAAATGTGTCTCAGTTGGGTGATTAAAATAATCATTTTATTCATCTTTTTTATTTGCAAGTTTCATAATTTATTTTCAACCAAGATTAGAGTTTATTAATAACCTGAAATATAAGTAAGAGGGAAGTCCAATTGGGACAATGGATAGGCAGTCGGAGTTAGAAATCGTAAAATGCCAGTTTTGAATCCCAGTCATTCTGATAACGTTCACATTTGGACTAATATCCTTGGTAAAAGTATAAAGCACCACATTTCCTCCAGCTATGGATTAAATAGTGCATATTGTAATATTGAAACAAAATGCGTGGACAAAAAAAAACTTAATCAAAAATGATTGTTCTTGCCATTAAATGACCTAAAAAGGTTGATGTACTGTAAAATATAACAAAACAAAACAAAACAAAACAAACATATATATATATATATACATATATATATTTATTTATATGAGTGAACGATCAAAGCGAAAAGTTTGCAGAACCCATTTTGAGCGTTGCTCATATGTATTATGTTTATTGGTAGTATACTAATTTACCTCACACTTATAATTATATAAATATATATAAATATATATATATATATATATATATATATATATATTTTTTTTTTTTTTAAACAGATGTACACAGATTGAAATTTTTATACAGAAAAGTAAATTAACAAAAAAATTAAGAGGAGAGTGTGTGAACAACAAAAAGGTCAACAAGGAATTAGTAATAACACTTTCTTCCTTTTTCTTACTACTTTTTTTTTTCTACTAGCGCTTGCTCCCTGAATTCCAGTAGTAATTGAGGCCTCTCTCTAGGGACTTAGTAACTATCTCCCTGACTGTTGCAGACAGCAGACAAAATATCTTCCTTCTTCTAACCCTCTTTTCCCTTCTGTTTCTTTCTCTCTCTGGGGAACAATTATTTCGATAAGCCTGCCTGACTGAGTTAATTAAGACACTCCATTTTTTTTTTTTTTTTTCTTTTATAGGACTTAGATATTCTCTGCTGACCTGCCCTGGGGCCTCTGGTCTGCCCCAGTCTCCAACCTCTAAGGATTTTCAGGTCTCTCTCTCTCTCTCTCTCTCTGAGCTGCCCCAAGGCGCTCAGGCCTGCCCCGGTCTCCAATCTCTATGAATTTTTCGGTCTCTGTCTGATTTCTAATGCCCGCACTCGTTTTTTATAGTTGGGGACGTTTCAACTTCTATTTTGGCCCCATCCCCTAATTAATATTCATAATCCTTTAAACTTAATTCTAAGAATTAGGACGAGTTACTCATGTTGACAAATATAAAATTTCCAATCTAAATATATTGTTTTAAAGCAATGTTTTTCTAAGCAACTATCTATAGTTTTTCTAAGGTTTTCCCTTAAAAAAAATGTTTTTTCTTCATTACCAACAATGACTCATGCATCCAACCCAGATTTTGAACTTGATTTGAACCCTATCTATTCATTTTTCCTTAATGACCTAACAATTTAATTTCTGGTCACCTGGCGTTGCCTGGCAATGCTAACATATATATACAAAACACTATCTATAGCACCTAGTGACTGGCAGCGACAGCTGCATTGCATTTTGTGTCACACTGCCATAGAACACTTAAACAAAACCTTTTGTCAAATCATACTTCTTTGTGAAGTTGGGTAAAAAAAAATACACACACACAAACACAAACACACACATATTCCACCAGAATTTAAATGGATTTTTTTCCTAAAAAATATAACAAGCAATAAATAAGAAAAACTGAAAAGTTTATTAACTCTTAAAACAGACTAAATTATGAAGAATCATCAAAGAAATGGAACGATTTAACCCTTTGAATCCTTAGAGGCCAATATATCGGCCCTGACAAGATAAGGCTAAAAAAGACACACCAATATTTTGGCTTTTAGTATGTTCTCCTAATCTAACAACTGAGCGACTACTTGGTAATTTTGATAAGTCAGGGTTCAAAGGATTAATTAATAAGACTTGTCTTTTTGTTCTGTTCTTTTTTTTGTTGTTCTTACCTTAACTTAGTTGGAAATGGTTCCATAAGGGCCATTTTTATCAAAGTATATTCCTGTGGACCAACACCCTGAAAGGAAAAAATCAAATCAATAATGAAGATATAAAAAGAAAAGTATCTAATTTCAGTTTCAAGATAAAAAGTATTTTCAGTTTTTTCAAAGAGAATTTGTTTATAAAATCCTTTGGACCCTGAATGGGTGATGATATCTCAGCTTTGGTGACCAAGCAAATAAGATGACTGACCATATTTCGACCCTCTGCGATACTTTAATAGAATGGCTCATTCTATTATCCTTTGGACCCTAAGAAACCAATATTTTAGCCCTGGCAACCTAACACAAAAGAACACACACACTGATATTCTGGCCTCAACCTTTGTATCCTGACTTAGCAAAATTACCAATGAGTCACTCAGAGTCGTTCTATTAAAGGACCGTTAATATCATTGGCGAAATGATTTAGAATTTTATTCTCATTTTTTATCCCTTTCTTAGCAAAATTACAAATTAATCACTCAGAGCTTTTCTACTGGAGGACCATATTATATTTCTTGCCTAATATCATTAGGGCCAATATATCACCCCTTAAGGATTCAAAGGATTAAGACAAGTTCTCTCGCCCTTTTTTAAAATCATCAGCATTATTAACCCTTTCAACCCTAAAGGGCTGATACATCGGCCTTAATAACCAAAGGCAAAAAAGACACACTGACATTTCAACCCTAATATGTTTGTTTGATAGAACGGTTTTGAGTGACTACTTGGTATAATATTGCTAAGTTAGGGTCCAAAAGTGGAGGTTCAAATATTGTTGTGTGTGTGTCTTCTTTTGCCTCAAGTAACCAGGGCCAAAATATCGGTTCTTTAGGGTTTAAAGGGTTAATACTATAAACAAAAAAAAACATTTGACCAGAAAAAAACCCTTTTTTTCAGAATTCCTGCTTTTTGTTGAGGAATAAATAAGATAATGAAACGTGTAGAAATGTTAGTTTTGGAAAGCCCATAAAATTATGAAAAAATTCATTTTATCTAAAAGATATTTAACGATTTAAGAAAAAATAGTGATTTTAAATGATTTTTATGAATCAAAATTACCAAATTTAAGTTCATTAAAAATTTACATTGTCCAAGCTGAAAATAGGTCACTATGACCCATTTTTGTGAAATGGTTACAGAAAAAAAAAAATTCATAGTGCAAATGACCAATAATTGTATGATTCAAAATGTCATCTAAAATTGCATGAGAATGGAAAACATAAATTACACAAAAACTAGTTAAAAAAAAATACTTTAATAAATTTAAATCCAAATTTCATATTGTTTTAAAAAAGTAAAAAGCGCAGAAAAAAAAGGACTATTTTTTAATAACAGATGACTTAAATTGATTAAAAAATTGATTTTAATCCTTTGAACCCTGAAGAGCTGATATATCGGTCCAAGGTAAAAGAAGATAAACTGATATATTGGCACTTTTTATATAGTCCTCTTATAGAATGACTCTGAGTGACAAGGTGGTCATTTTGATAAGTCAGGGTTCTAAGGTTAAGACTATTTATTTTTAAGGTTGAAAGCCCTTGTTTAAATAGCATCCTCAATATTTTGAGGGTCTAGCGAAAGGAGAGGTTAAAGACCCTCTCCTGACTTTAACCCTTTAAAGCCTAAAGAACCAATATATCGGCCCTGGCAATTTAAGGCAAAAGAACACACGCACACACATTTCAACCTCCTTCTTTGCACAGTGAGTAATATTACCAAGTAGTTACTCAGAGTCGTTCTATCAAAAAAGGATTGAAATGTCAGTGTGTCTATTTTTGTTTTTGGTTACTAAGGCCGATATATCGGCCCCTTAGGGTCAAAAGGGTTAAATGATGAAACAATTCTATTTAAGCTCCAATTAACATAATTTCAAGTCAGTTTGAAATAATAATGAAGTCTAAAAAAAAAAAGAGTAATTTTTTATTGAAAATCAAAAAAACAAATTTATTTACTTCACCACTGCTTCTGTCATGATCCATACATGGTTGCCCATCCTTTGGGGAGAACACGGTGTATCTGAATTTAAAAATAACAAAAAATAAAAAACATTTCTTGCAATTCTTTCCAAGAATTATGATATTTACTTGGTGAGCACCAACCCAAGTTTGGCACAAGGCCATTTTTACTTGCCCTTACCCGGGCTTTATATATTTGGTGTTACCCGTTCACCGAGATAAACTGCTCTCCCGAGCTAACGAGCCCCATCTGCCCGAGGCTGCTAAAGTGAAAGTAATGGCTTTGACTGGGATTTGAACTCGTGTAACACAATCTCACAGCCCGAGCTTCTACCAATACTCCACCATCGCTTTCCAAGTATTATATCTTATTTTTTTTAGGTGCAAAACACAAAGTATTATTTAAAACTAACAAATTATTGCTGATCAGTATGCTTCTACTAGAGTTCTATGGACAGTTAAAATATTGGCTGTGGGCCTCTTTCACTGGGTTGCCAGGGCCGATATATCGGCTATTCAGGATCCAAAGGTTTAAATGTAAATATTCAAGCCTTATCTAAAGCATTCCAGTGAATATAACGATTAGAATGAGAACAACAGTATGAAATTTTAATACGCATAGTAAAGGATTCCAGTGAAAATAATTTAAAAAAAAAAAAAATTCTTGAAATTTGTTGATAAAAAATAAAGAAAGAAAAAATCTAAAAAAAAAAAAAAAAAAATATATATATCATTACTATTTTTTAAAACTAGGTCACTGTGACCTAGAAAAACATTTGATTATTTTATTTTTATTGAATAAAAAAAAAAAGAAAAAAAGGGAACTATTAACCCTTTAAACCCTAAAGAACAGATATATTGGCCCTGGCGACTTAAGGCAATAGAAGACAGACACACACACACACAATATTTCAACATCAATCTTTGGACCCTGACTTAGCAATATTACCAAGTATAGTCACTCAGAGCCATTCTATTAACCCTTTTTATCCTAACTTAACAAAATTACCAAGTAGTCACTCAGACTTAGATTAGAGGAACAGATTAGTGTCATACTGTTGAGTGTTGCTGTCTTTTTTGCCTTATGTTATCAGGGCCAATATATCAGCCTTAAAGGGTTAAAGAACCATATTAGGATTGAAATGTCAGGATGTCTTTTTTTACTTTGGCTTTTAAGGCCGATATATCGGCCCTTTATGGTCAAAAGGGTTAAATCAATTGTTTGCACCCTGAAGTAATAAAGCAATGATTAATAAATGAGGCCATTATCAATTACAAATTAGCCAATCAGGCAGTGACAAAATATCAGTCATGACGTCTTTTTCAATATGTCACTTGGGTTGATACATCGGCCTATCAGGGTCCAAAAGTTTTAAAAGAACTTTTAAAAAAGAAGCACTATACAATTTGTCATATGAACTCATATTACAATCAAAACCAAATAAATGAATAGAATTTACTAATATTGGAGAGGGTAGTCCATAAGTCTTATATTGGAGAGGGTAGTCCATAAGTCATATATTGGAGAGGGTAGTCCATAAGTCTTATATTGGAGAGGGTAGTCCATAAGTCATATATTGGAGAGGGTAGTCCAT
>JAUZSX010308608.1:0-12436 GCA_034780655.1 Idiosepius hallami | reverse complement strand
TATATATATACATACATATATATATATATATATATATATATATATATGTGTGTGTGTGTGTGTCTGTGTGTGTGTAGTTGGTAGGTATCTGTATTTTTTAAATAACTATTTGTATTTTATATAAGTACGTATATTTAGATTCCATTTATATATGTATATTTATGGGGCCAGCATATTCAATTTCTATTTTCAACTCGAGTTTGCCAATCAAATTATAGCAGAATCATCAAAATCTATTTATTTTCATTTTTTTACAGATAGTGATGATTCAGCAGTTTATTCATTGATCAAAACTCGTGTTAAAAATACAAATTTTACCTGGGGACCTTCTCTTTCATCTCCCTGTTTCTGTCATCCACTTCCATCTCTTTCATACTTTACATTATCCACATTATGACTGAGATGGAAAATAGATGTTATCGCATTTAAATGGGCTCAAAAATGACAATATTAAAAGATATAGAAAATATAAAGATGCTTCTATTAAGAGCGCAAATCAATATATAATTTGTCAAAAATATTTAATTTCTCAGTAATAAAAAAGACCTTGGCCTAAACTACGAGAGTGGGGTTTAAAATTAAGAAACCACATTGTGCATCGTGAGGTTGACAAAATTTGAATGCGCATTTAGTTATCATTCGTCTACCAGAACGAACCGTCAATACTAAAGAAAAAGCATGTAACGGGTAGAAGATCAGGGAACAATCATATAACACATTGCCTAACCCCTTCAATATTTTGGGAGGTGCTTTCTATTCATGGGATGCAGTTGTCATTATCTCTACATCAACAGCAATCCTGCGTCCATTCTATGATATACACAGAGATTTCATGTGAGTTAATAGTTTTCGAATTCAAACCTCACCCTCTCAATTTAGCGCCTCTCCCATAAAACTCGCGGCAATGAAGGTTCCTCTAAATTAACAGAATCAAACTTTAAACCACGCCTTTCAGATTAAGCTCCTCACACTTATCTTTGGAGAAATTAACTTTCTTCCAAAGTAATAGAAACAAACTTAAAATCTCGTTCCTTTTCCAATATCTCCGAAGCAATATAGGTTCCTCAAAATTAACAAAAACAATTTTCAAATATCACCCTTTCACTTATGAGCTTCCTCTCTATCTCTGGAGCAACTAAACTTCTTCTAGAGTAACAGAAACAAATTTTAAGCTCCACCTTCTTAATATCCTCAGAGCAACTGTGGTTTCTGTAAAGTTAACAGAAACAAATTATAATCACACCCTCTCTACAAAGATCTTCCCTATTCTACCCCCCACATTTTTCTCGGAGTAACACCCGTTCCAGTGCACCTAATATAAATGTGCATGTTGCTCTGCTCCACATTGTACGACAGAATAAAGCGAAACCAGATTAAAGAGTATTTTTCTAAGACAATAAAGGAAAATCAAGAGAGAGGTAGAAACAAATATATACATGGTAGATTGAAGGGAATATTATAAAAAATGTGAAATTGTTGATTTTTATGAACTATTTATTATACTCGGTTCATGTAATGTCGAGAATTTATGTATAAATATATCTATTTTATTAACACTTTGAAATAACTAGGTCTGTGACAATATTCTTTTTAAAATATGCTTTATATTATCTTGATAGGCTGGAAATATTCTCTAAGCATATGCTTAATAAAATGCTTTTTTGGCGAGAATATCCTTTTTTAAGAACATGCTTTTGCTAAAGGCGTACTCATTTGTTTTTTTAAAAAGAATTTCTTTTTTATCAAAAAAATATTCCTTTTTAAACAATGAATATGCTTTTTGTTAAAAGAACAAAATATTTTTTAAAGAATATGCTTTTTTAAAAGAATATCCTTTTTGTTAAAAGAATATTCTTTTTTTAAAAATAATATGATTTTTGTTAAAAGGATAGTCTATATGCAAAGAATATGTTTACATAAAAAGAATATTATTGTCACAGCCTTAGTAATAAGTACAATGTTTAGATAATTCCGACTGTAAATGAAGTGATTTATTGATCTCTACTCCAACAGAGGATTTTAATCAGAAAGCAAATGTAAAAGGTGTATTAATTGCCTTTAATTGAAGTGTAACTTTTGTGATAAAAGCCTGGGAACGCCCCTCGGGCAAGCACTTAGGAAAACTTTGTTGGATCAAGAACCCGACAGCCTGATGTTACTTTCTTTATGGACACAAACTGTCTTATCCTTCTTGAGCCGCAGTGGAACCGATGTGGACCAATAAGTGTGCGTGGGCATCACTCAGCCACGACCACCTAAAATCAATATGTAGAGTGGCTGTCACTCTATCACTTTTTCTTTCTCTTCACATCAAATAAAGTTAAGGGACAAGTAGTAACCAATTCACAGAAAAGTTTTTTACCATCCAGGGTGTGCATTTCATGTTCTGGTGCAGTTGCTTGAGGACACAAACAAAGCAAGGTGACCAGTAGAGTTTTCCAAGTATAGTCCACAAGGCCGATATGTTTACTGTATTAAACGCTTTTTTAAGTCAACAAAGACCTGACATAAAATTTTTGTAAGAATTTAGTTTTAACAATAAATTTAACAAAAAATATTTTGCCGTAAATATCGTCAACATAACTAAAAAAAAATTAAATAGTCGGATTTGGGGATAAATTTTAGAATTTTTTTTAAAGGTATTAAAATTTCATTAACGAATTAATTAATATAACTAAATTTGACTTAGGAAAAGCAATAGAAAGTATTGTTTCATGATTTATACACAATATTTCCAAAAGTAAATTTCTTTCGTCACTTTTACAGGTTAATAAAATAATTATTTGTCCGGTGACAAGACAAAACCTTTTAATACAAATGATATGGACTCAATCTAAGTGAAAATAGAGTGACAAAATTTTATCAAGAAGGAATTTCTTGATTGAAACATCGCTTGCAGAAAGCTATTGAGTTGGGTGGATCCTATGTAGAAAAATAGTTTTGTAACTTCACTACAGGTGACAAGAAGAACAAAAACCAAGATAACCAAAACAATATTATTATTCTTTTAAGAAATACAAGAATCGACAATTTTTGTGCGAAACGGGTAGGATCTTTTTCTTCCAATCCTAAACATAAAACGTTTTGTTAAATATATATCTTATACAAAACGAATTGCAGACTCTCTAGGTTCCAAATGCAACCAGATAAAGCCATTAACCTTATCCATAAGAAAGCGTTTCATTTATTAAGAAACATATTTGATGTGTTCTTCTCAAAGAAAGAGAACTGGAAATCAAAGGGTGTGTTTATAAACTTACCCCAACGCCTCGTTGTCTATTGTAAAACGATTACGCGTTGGAAAGATAACGAAAAGATCCAAATTCTATAGTAAAAAAAGAGCATTGAGTCTCGTTTCAATTATTGGAATTTTTTTATCTTGCATTAATTCTTTTTTTTCTTAGAAGAATTTGCTGTTCTGTTCTGTGAATGGAAATCGCTATATTAGCCATTAGATTTACTTTTTTTTTACTTTACGTATTCTATAATTGCCATTTGTGACTTAACGATGCAATAAAAATCTTGGCGAGAAGAATCTTGCTTTAAAAGATATTTTGTTCTTAAAAAAATATACACATCAGCGATTCTCAAACTGAGGTCAGCGATTACCCTAGGTATCTTGAAGTAGTTTTGAAGACCGCGAAGAGGCCACTCAGATTAAATTATTGGCTTTTTGGAATTGGTATAAAGTCCGATTCTTTTTTACTTGCCCTTTCAATTATGTTTATTTTTGATAGTCTGCAACATGAAAGGCCAAAATATCAGCCCTATAAACAAATAAGAAAAGACAACACGGACAATTTCGGCTTTTGGTGGTCTTCTAATAAAACGGCTCTGATTGGGTAATTTGTAATTTTTCTAAATTCGTATTAATAGACTTTTTTACTTCTTATCGCTTTTTATGTCAGGATTCCAAGGAATAAGTTAACTTTCTTACTATGATTTAGGGTTCGTGAGCCATTGAAAATATTTTAAATAGACCGTCATTCGTAAAATTTTTAAAAAAAGTTGAAAACCACTTATACACGTGGTCTTTATAATTATACAGAGTGGCCAGTCATGAAATCTTTTTAAAAGTCCAAAAATGTTTTTAAAAAATAATTGTTCATATACCGTAAAACATAAGAAAGACAAAAACAAGATATTTAATCTCATCTTCATCTTTCTATGAAATTATTTCTGCAAATCTGAGATGATCGCGTGATTATTACCGAAAAAGTTTGATACGCATTAAAACTAAAAAAAAACTACTAATTTCTAAAGTTTGATTAGTTATACAGAAACGAAAAATTGATAATAATTAGAATTATAATATTGCTTATATACTATTAAAAATGATCCCACAAGAAATAATTACTAGTCGCAATCACCCAGGGCTGACACATGTGCTGTACAATGATGTTAAAATGATTACATTGCAATATATAAGCGTTTATTACAAAACTACGCATAAAAGATTGATAATATTTCCAATCAATATATATAAAACAGAAAATGGCAAGCTTGTTGAGCGTGGATGCTTTTATTTGCTAAATCGAATTAAGCCCACTGTTCTTTGGTAGATTTCAATACATTAAAACGATGAAAGCGGTGAATTGTATTTTATTGTTATCACTATTTAAAACGATTGCAGATAAATGTTTCTGAAATATTTTCTAGCAGAGCTGAACTGAAATCAAACAAAAGGAGAAAGGATATTTAGGGGCTAAAATGGTGTCACTTTATAGACTTTAAAGATGGGTTTGTGAAAATAGAAATCAGACGAAATAGAATTAAAACGAGATAAAAACGAAAGAATGGGAGAAATAAAACAATGAAAGAAAAAGAGAAAAAAAGATGGAAATAACAATAGACATAGAAAGAATATCATTAAAAGAGAATAGAGACAATGAAACAATGAGAATAAGAGAAAAAGGGAAAATAAAATGAATAATAAAAAAATCAATGAAAGAAAATTAGAAAGAAGTAAAAAGAGGGGGAAAGAAAAAATATAAAAAAAAGAAAGAGAAGAATGAAAGAATTAAAATAAAAACAAAAATGAAAAATTAAATTACAAATAACAAAACAATGAAAATGATGTTTTATTTAAACCTTTTTGATTCCACTAGGGAACATAGGACCGCAATGACACCATCTGCCGTCGTTGCAGTTTCTGTAACTGTTGTGGAGTTAGTTCGTCGCCATTTGTTGAGGTGTTAGTTAGTTGCCGATATAGTAGCTGAGAGAAGAGAAGACACAGGAGAACAGTGGAACAACGTATATTACAAATGTACATGAGCCATCGCCGCCGGTGCAACCTGCCCTCGTGACGGCCTCAGCCATGAGTGACGGCCTCGAGGTGACTGCCTCAACCTAGCACATGCGTAGACCTTTGCCGATTCAGGCGAGTCAAAACTGAGGGGTGTTCACTCCCCAACAGTAACTTCCTTTTTTTTTAGCAGAATTGGGTTGAAACCATGGCAGCCTTTGGTGAGATTCCCACTTACATTTTTCTTCAACAAACTAATCCACCGCCGCCCAACAACTTCAACATCTTATTTAACAACTTTACTGATCTTTATTCATCAAGTTTGAAACAAAATCAGCGACAGACTCAACAAACTTTAACTTCACGTTCGTCGTTTAACAACAGAAATTTCAGCTAAACTATCTAATCATCACTTTCTTCTTTTCTTACTTAAATAAATTTAATTCAAAAAGTCATTTATCATCTTTTTACTTCAATTAAATGACAAATGCTCACTCACGTGCCAAGATGGGCACGTGTGCCAGGATTGCCCAACTTTAATCTTGACTTATATAAACTCAGAACTTGATAGACTGGATAAAAAGTTTTTAAAAAGTTTTTTTTTTTTAAAATAGTGAAACAATTTTTTTTCAAAATAAAATGGCTAAGTTCATTGTCACGCATTGCATTTTTCTTTCAGTTTAGCTTCCGGGAAGGAAGTGACGTCATGGGCAGAAATTGAAAGACAGCATAGATACTTTCCTTTCTTTAGTAAAAATTTAATAGAAAGAGTATGCAGCGAAGCTGGGGAGATGGTATGTGCATGACCCTGGAACCGAATATTACGAGTTCAAATCCAACTCAGAACTACTTTCACTACACATTCAGCTCACTCATGCATATGAGGCTCGATAAATGAGGAGTAACACAAAAATGTTATTTCAACTCGTTTTAAGTTCTATTTATTTTAAATAAAAGAAAATCTAAGTTTTTATAAGATTCTGGATTAAAACAAGAGTTCGTTATGTGTAAATGTAGAAAGAAAATTAAATAAACTTATATTCTCATTTTTATTCTTATAGACACAATGTATGTTTATTTGTATGAATTTCTCAGATCAAGCTCAATAATTTGTAATATTCTGATTATTTAGACTTTTATTCTCATCTTTATTCTTATAGACACAATGTCAGTTTATTTGGGTGAATTTTTCAGACCAGGCTTGATAATTAGTATTATTTAGATTATTTAGACTCTTATTCTCATCGTTCTTCTTACAGACACAATGTCTGTTTATTTATGTGAATTTCTGAGATCAGGCTAAATAATTGGTATTATTTAGATTATTCAGACTCTTAAAATAGCGACAGGTACACTACTTTCAAAATTGTTTTCCATTTAAGGAACAATCGTAGGAAAAGGATTAATCTGCTCGTAAATATAATTTAAAACTGAACTGTAAAAACGGAAAAATAAATAAAGACAGACAGAAAGAAAGAATGGGCCCTGCTACATTTATTTATATCTTAATCATCAATCAAAATAAGAAACTATGGACTCTATTTTAATTTAGCAAAACAAACATAATTATTTATGTATGCATTCCCGATGGATAGAGTTTTAGCGTCCGCGGAGAAAAGTAATGTTCCTCACTTGATATAATATTGATTTTTTTTTCTTTAAATGCTAAAAAGAATGGTAATTGCCCAAAGATATGTTGTTGCATGACTACAGAGCCAAAGATCTCGAAGAAAAACATTAATCTTCAGAAGTAAAATAAACAAAAAGATCTAATGTTTCTTTCTTTGGCATTGCTTTTTCGCCATTAGAGTGCAGGGCATAATTAGAATTATATAAATTATTCACCTCCTATTTGATACCCAATTTTTTTTCCTTTCACTTTTTTTCTCTGTTCAAATATAATTTTCAATAGATATTTAAACAAATCTCATTATTCTCCATTGATTAGTGTCACATGAACTGACATTTAGGCTAAAAATTCTTTTTATGCGTTCTCTTTATATTGGAATAATGAATCCGGCAAAAGGTTTTGTCTTTCGAGTACACTTACCGCATTTCCTATAATACTATTGCAAAGTTTAATTGGCCTATTGGGTAATGGATTTGTAGTACGCGAGTTCAAATCCTAGTCTTTCCATTTGCGTTCATAATTGTTGTGGGGGCTATCTCCCTTTTCGACTACCGAACTATGGACTCACCCAATGGGCATATAAACAGACACCTACGTCGCTACGACGAGAAGGCAGCGATGGGCTATCACTAAGTACTTCTGTATTACTAACTTACTCTGCTATAAACTCTCTATCCCCCCTATCACCTGGTCGTTTGTTCTGTTATTAATTGCTAACCACTCGGCAACCACAACAATAGTTGGACTAATACTCCTGGGAAAGCAATGAATCCCGATATTCCATCATATAAGTTAACATTATGTGAACATTATGTTATTAAAAACCACTTACGGTAAAAAAAAACGTTTAAAAATTGTTTGGTTTTTTTTGGGCATTAATTGACCTAAAATGTTTTAGATTCTGTAAAAAAAAATAACAAAAAAACAATTATACTATCAGCTAAATTAGAAAAGTGGTAAAAGCATGGACGAATGGAATCATGTTACAAAAGTTCAAATTCCAGTAAAAAATATTCCATTCCATTCCAATCCAGCTCTCTTGGTCTGATAAGACTCGTTAACTTTTTTTAAAGTTTTTCTAATAGGTGTAAGTATAAGACTGATTCTAAAATCCCTGTTGAATGAGACCTGCTGATGAGAATATTTCATTTAAGTGAAGGTAACTCTGATTATAAAAACTCGAAGAAATAATTAGCAAGTAAAACTAGCTTTGAGCCTAATTTGGGTCGGTGATCGACCAAATAAATATAATCTATTATACTATAAATCATCATACTATTAATTTGCATCTATTCCAATATAATTTTAGCCTTAACATTATAAAGAATTTACAAGTACTTCGAAATCAATTTGATGACACAGCTTCCGGTCAGATCAACAACGACAAGCAGCGTCGAGCCTTATCAGTACTTCGATAGGTGACCACATAGAAATAATAAAAAATAAATACCAGAAACATAACTGGCATGATCGGTGGGTTGTGGTGTGAGTAGTCAAATATATTGTAGACTTCGAACTAAATTAGATGCCCATCACTTTCCGTTACACACCTATTCTCTAGCTTGAAACGACAAGGCAAACTGTAAAGCGGGCCGAGTATCTCAGAATACTCTAAAAACTGCGAAAAACTCTATATAAAACATAAATACTGATCCGAGCTTCAATGGGTTGCGCTAAAAAACAAAATAATTATTATTAGTGTAATTATTATTAATATTGTTATTATTATTATTACTATTATTATTATTATTATTATTATTAATAATAATAATAATAATAATTCAGCTTCTACAACACCAACATGTTGTGCTACATAAACTTGTTATCATTTATCTATTAATTATTAGCAAACTGTTGTCGTCATTTTTTGCCACATTTCGGTCAACTTATCCTCTGGCCTTCGTCAAGTTAATAACCATAACCCCTGATAAATTAATACATAAATTACGGGGCCTCATCTCAAAAAATTCTTTAATAAATACAATTTCTTTAATATTTGTTTTTTTATTTTTTATTTTAGTGATTGTTTGCATTCTTTGTTACATGATTGTTTGCTTTCTTAATTGTTCGTTCGGATTTTTGCTTGCTTCTTTGGAAAGTTGCTTAATTAGTGTCGGGTTATTTTTAGTCAACTGAGACCGTGTTTACTTTTTTCCTTCTTCTTTCCTTTGACATGTGTATGCTCGCACAAGATTAGCTAATTCAGTTTTATACAGGGGTAAATTAAACTTGACCAATTAGAGAGCAGAATGAAGACAATATCGTCTATAAAAGACAATCAACAAAAACTTACTTCACGAATTCGTGACATATTGCTGCTACTACTAATTCCTGCTGCTATTGTTAAGACCATTCAAACCTGGATTTACCTATCGTTAAACATTGATACTGTCGGATATTACTCATTGTTTATATCTGCTCCATTTTTACCAGGAATAATGGCGCTATATTCAATAAATTTCTTGGATGCGTGGTTGTATGGTAAACTCTTTGGTTATGTGGCTGGTTGTCGGTTTGATTATTTAGTTAATTGGTCTTTTTATTGTTTTAGTTGGTTTGTTAGATTATTTAATTTCTTGACTGATTTTTTGTGTTGTTTGTTTTTTAATTGTTCGTTTGGTTTGGTATTTAATTGTTGGTTTTGCAAGTTGATTCATGACTTGACCACCGACTTAATCTTTTTAATTGATTGAGTGATTTTTTTTGTTTTTTTTACCAGCATATCAACCTTCTTGCGTTATTTAATGCTGAAGAGACTGTTTAGTCATTTTTGTTTATTGTTTTCTAGTTTTTTTTTGTTTGATTTTTTTTATTTAAATTCATTTAAAAAAAATTTTTTATTATTTTTTTTATTCATTTTTCTTTATCTTTTTAAAATTTTCATTTGAATATTGCAGTTTGTTTCGTCTTAGTTATTATGTGTGCCTTAAATTGGGTTCAATTATAATAGAACCAAAAGATTTAATTTTGACTTGAATCTAATTGGAAAGATTAGAGTAAGGAAAAGATTCTATTGAGTTCATGCGGACGTACATTATAAAATGAGATGCATTATTCTCTTTATTTAATATGTTGGTGGATCGTTGCTTAAATTTACAGTTAGTGTACCTAATATCGATGATAGAGCAAGTATAGTAAATAGTATATAAATCCAAACCTGGAATTGGTACTCTTCACTTCTAGGTTTGGATTTATTTACTTTATATATATATATATATATATATATATATATATATATGTGTGTATGTATTAATGATAAGTGTATTAAAATAAGAAAATGGTTGCTCTAACGAGAAAAAGATAGATAAGTAAAAACGTTAAATAGCAGAAGCCGTGTATATTGTTTGTTTTTTTAAAATTATTAATTAATTATATATGTGTTGTTTGGTCTTCTACACGCGTTTCAAGTCGGTATGACTTTCTTCAGGCGAAAAAGTTGTTAATTTATTTGGTAAATTTTAACAATATATTATGTGTTAATTATATATGTGTTGTTTGGCCCGCTATATTGCGTATCTCTCAATGTATAATTCCATTTTGGAGTTTTTTTTTTACTATTAATTTATTTCAGCTTTAGATTGCATTTCCTAATGAATTTCCCGCCAAAATTGCTGTGTTATTTTTGTCAATAGTTTTCTTACTTCCCGCTTTTACACAAATCGCATACTTATGTGATTAATGGAAAGGTTTTTGTCCAGCCGACATTTTCGATTATCCTTGTTCTATTCCAGTCTTTTACAACTGTCGTTCTAATAATATTTGTTCTAGGATATTTTTGAATTAATTTTCTCTTTCCGTATAGTCGTTGTCAGAATTACGCCCTCGTCTGTCTTTCTTATCGCTCGTCATGTTCAATTCCCTAAAGGCATGACCCAAAAATATGTCCTATTTGTTGTACAATTAATCACCTCTGGATTCCATTATTAATCTTAAGCATTATATACGTCTTGTGTTGTGATACTTTTCACATAGAGTGCGACAAATATCTACATAAATCTATTTCGAGATTTCCCAAATGTTTGCACCTTATGTTTAGAATTATATTTCAATTTTTTGTTTGTTTTTGTATTGATCTCTTATTTCTCGTTTTGTGAGCTTTTGCCCTCATCTTTATCTTAATTGCTATTTCAACACGTTTCTACCACCTTATCCTCTAGCCTTCGTCAAATGACTAACAACAACCCAAAATAGGAACTCTTAGCATTGTAACCTTATCCCCAGCAATTACAGTCTTCCATAGTTGTTGCACCGAAGTTCTGACCATTAAACCTCTGGCCTGCTTGGGTAGGAATAGAAACCGCTATCTTCTGCCAATGCTCACCTAGAACCGTAGAAATTCAACCCATCTTTCTATAGCACCACGGCCCTCGAAGGGTGATCAAGATTGTATATTATGGTTTTATAATTTATCTAAATGAAAGACAATACTGAATCCGAAAACCCAGGTGGATGAAACTTTTCTACCTAATGAGAAGAACTTGTCCTGGTGAAGGCAATACTGTTTCCAAAAAACCCGGTAGGATGAGATCAATCAACTCATGCAGAGTAACTCATCTTCGGAAATACATGTCCTAGAATATAATGACCACGTAACCCTGGCCGTGTGCCTAACTTGGTTTGTTGTTTGATTAATTATATACCCTACTCCTTTCAGAAATTGTACGATGCTACATTTTTACGTGGCTTCAGGCTGTTTCAAGTCGGCACATCTGTCTCCAGAAAACATGTTTGATGTTTAATATAGATCGAGTTGTGTTGATAAGTATCTTTGTCGACTGTATCTTTTTTGTGTGCTTTTCTGGATGAGTCTAGTTTCATGTGTCATTGCTTATCCAAACACCTCCATGTTTTTACTTTTTTTGATTGTTTTTTCTAATAGATTTTTTTTCTTTAAATTTTCTTTAATGTTTATTTCTTCTTCTTCCCAGTTCTTCTTCATCTTGTTGCTTCTTCACCTCTTCTTCTTGATTGATTCCTTTTCTTCTTGCTTCTTCTTTTTTATTGCAAGATTTTTTTGGTCTAATGATAATAGGGTATGACTAGTAACATTTCAGCGATTTGATTTATACTGAAGCGTGTAAAAGATTTACTAATTAGAGAAGATCAGTTTGGATGCAAACTATGTTATATAAACTGCAATAAGAATAATAGATGTCCATATATTCCATAAGTCATAGGGACAGGGTGCCTCCTTTTTTCTTCTTCTTTCCTTAATCTTTTTCTACTTCCTCTGGATTCTCCTTCATCTTGCTTTTTATTAAAATTGAACTACTTGTTTTTTTTTTCTTTTTCTCCTTCCTTTTTGATTCTTCTTCATTATTTTTTCTTGATTTTCATTCTCATTCTTCCTCTGAATCTGCTTGCTTCTTTTTAGCTTCTCCTTTCTTTTTAATTTACTTCTTGTTTCTTATTTGTTCTTACTTCTTTCGTCAGGATTTTGCTTCTATTATTATTATTGGTAGTAGTAATATCATTGTTGTTATAATAATAATAATAATAATAATAATAATAATAATAATAATATTAATAATAATAATAATAATAATAATAATAATAAT
>JAUZSX010308597.1:0-12437 GCA_034780655.1 Idiosepius hallami | reverse complement strand
TATGTGGGAGGAGAAGGCCCACGTTAGGGCGAGACGGAGGAGAGTTCCCGTCGGAGAGGACTATTAATGAACTGTTTCTTTGTATGTAACTCTATGTCTGTCTTTCATTGTAATACACGTTTTTATAGTTAACCAAGAAGGAGTTGAGTTGTGTTATTCATTTACGTGTACGTTTGGGCCAAGCCGGCCGCGTGCGTTTTGTCGGCGTTTCTTCTACATAGTTTTCTATCAAAAAGGAAAGACAAGTTTTTTGTGAATGGAAATTAAATGGATTTCATTGTCTTTATTGTCGTTTGACTTTTACTCTCATTTTCATGGTTATCTCTGCAATGGATATTAATTATTTGAATTTATGAGTTTTGATTTTCATCTTCATTTACTTTATTTGGACTTCTACTCTCATTTTCATTGTCATACCTTCAATAGATATTGATTAAATTTATGAGATGAATTTTAATTATTATCTTTATTCAAGTTATTCTGACTTCTACTCTAAAAAAAGAAAAAAGGAAAAAAGAAAAAACCCTTCCTTTTTTGGTGAAAAGTATTGAAGTAGTGGAGAAATAAAATATCTTACTTTTCTTGTGATTGTGTCTAAAGTGAGATCAACCAAACACACAAGGGAATCGTGGCTGTGCTCATGATACTTCACAGGTAAGGGAAGGAAAGCATGTCTACATGAGCTGTAGGTGTAAGTACGACCCTAGAACAATTACAGAAGTAGATGTTGAAAGAAAAATAAAAAAAAAATAAAAAAATTGATGACAAAATTAAAACCAAAATACTTCCCAAATTTAAAAAAAAGGGTTGGGCATAGATTAAAATTTAAAAAAACAAAACAATCTTCACTAAAGAGAGTTGATGAGTGAAATTATAAATAAAGGCACCCAAAAGAACAGTCAATCCACATTTTACAATAGAAATACATTCCTCAAAAACCTATTATAAAACAAATTCATATAAACTGAACTTGTTTGTACATGTATTAGAGATGAGGCGGTCGACGTGGCTCAGTGGATAGACAATCGGACTTCGGAACCGTACTATGCGGGTTCGAATCCAAGTTGTTTCGTCTACTTCAAATGTCGACTAATAACCTTGGGAAAGGTATGAAGCCCAATCTTCCCTTCAGCTATGGGTTAAATAGTGCAAGGCCTCAACAGCAGATGTGGCGGATGATGTCTACAATGACCCAACGGCACTGAAGGCGGTCAAAGGCTGCAACAGAGGATTACCTCCAGTCGTTGTGGTTCTCCATGCCACTAAAACCTGGCCTTCCTCTGCCAAGGTGCCGTGTGGTGACTGCAGGTGCATCAGTCTCCCCACGTTAAAAGACATCACACAGGCATACTCCCGAAAGGGTCCACTGGAACCAAGACAGAGGAAAGTCATACTCGAGCGAGAGACAGGCATTAACTAACACGACATAGAAGGCAAAATAAGCCTGTTTGTATACAGATTCAGTTTAAACCAATTTGCACAACTTGATTGTTTGTAAGATTACAACAATGCCAAAAAGATCAGTTCTGAGGTAAATGGAAAAGAACTCACACTGTGAAGAATAAGAATGTATGCATCTTTGAGAATATCGGCATTGATCACCTAAAAATAGAAATTAAAAGTAATTTTTTAATAAAACAAAATCCATTCCAATGAAATTCAGAGATTTCTATAATTTAAACCAGTGTTTCCCAACGGTGTTCATACCGCCCATCAGGGGAGCATTACGAGACTTCAGGTGGGTGGTGACCAAATTTATTGTATATGGAGTCCCTAAGATCCTTTGGGGGTGGGTGAAAGACTGAGTAACATTATGTGTAAAATAGGAGACCAAAAAGTTAGTTCGTTAGAAACTATCATTGAATTACAATGTTACAAAGATGTGAAGATAATTTTTGAAAAACAAATTATGAATGAAATGTGGTTACACTGCAGTGAAGTGTATGCAATGGTATGATCTATTCATTGAACCACTTGATTTATAGCTGTTACAGTTCCCATTCGACCGACAGTGTAAGATTTTGTTGAATAAACAGTATGAATATTCAATTACTTATTTTCTCTTTAATTATGTACTACCACTACTACTAACATTATTATGTAAGGATGCATGTAGGAACAGGGCGGTAGTAGGTACCCGACTGTCCTAGGGAGGCATTTGCCGAAAAAAGTTGGAAAACCCTGATTTAAACCAAGCAAACTTATGTTCTTTTATGTCAAAATAAAATAGACGATTCCAAGAATGTTCAAAAGTGGCATTCAATTAAAGAGGGGAATTTTCCTACTTGTTGGTTCCTTGCGAGAACATTTGTAAAAAGAGGAACATATAAGGATTTTTGCATTGAGTCCACAAATAAGGGTGTCCATTGATTGGTCAACGAAAATCATCTTGGCCAATCAAACGGACTCTATTTATAGGTTAGAAGGGGTGGACGAGAAGATAAATTATTATGTGGGAAACGTAGAAGTAAACCCTTTTTTATCATTATCATTATCATCAACTGTTACACCTAGTGGTGCATTGGGCAGCAAATTTGTTTTTTTAGCTTTTTCTGTAGCATACTTGTTTTGCGAGAAAGAGTTGCTAACCCTATGCTCAACCCCCAACCTGGAGGACCTTTAGTGGGCTTTTGAAATCAGTGTAACCCTTCTCCTAGATGACCTACTCTCCTGAATTAATTTCTAAATATAAAATAAAATTTTTTATGGTTTTAATTAATTCATTTCATTACATTACTTACATTTTTATTTCTCTCTTTCAAATTCCTAAAAATTATATTTGATTCCTTATCAAACAAATACATTTCAAAAAACCACCATAAATGCAAATATTTAATGATGCATAGTGAAGCTAAAAATAAATGTGAATTTTTAATGTCTCACCGTTTTCTTTTTATTTTGCAATTCGTAAAATTCAAACCTTTGAAAATTAAGCAAGGCAATTCAATCAATTCAAAATTGCAATTTTGTTCTAACTTTCAATTTTCAATGAGATATCCTACTTTACTACCTTCATCTTGTTACATGGGTCAATAGTGAATGGCTATCACAATTCAAATATTACAATAGAGTTTTTATCCAAATGAACAAACTTTCCTTAAATAAAGTCATTTTGTTTGCATTTTTTCGATTAGGATTTTTCAATAGAAAAAAGATTAAGGCCTACGAACTGTATATCCTTTTCGGGCACTGATATATTCTGCAATGGCAAGCAATGCATTAATGGTGGCACCACCACTTCCAACCTGAGACTGTGGATCTTCAACTGTTAATAAAATTGTTTCTTTATCAACCTGACCTTTCGCTTGTCTCAACTCAAACTCTGAAAAAAAAAAAAAAAACAGATATATCTATAATAATAATTTTTGAAAAGAGCAACAAAAAAGCAAAAACACTTTACTCAAAAACCACACATTGTTTTTTTTTTTTAGAATGTTACACAAGCTTTATATATGCTAGGATTAAAAAAGTAACACAAGAGATTTTCCAGTAAAACTCCGGTTGCTCCATTAGTCTTAGGAAAAAATGGCCAAAAATGACACATTGATTGATGACTTGGATTTTTATAAAACCTTCTTAAAAGTTGAAACTAACTGATTTATAATTATGTTAGTCTGTACTTTGCGATAATTCTTAGGTTTGCCCCTGAGGTTCTTTTTAAGGCTCAAAAACACTGCTTTATTGGGGCTATTTTTTCATATTTGTCCAAAATTTGATGTGTGCATTTATTAGGCAGTTTTGCATGGTGCTGAACTCAAATTTACATATGTTAAGGCCTGAAACTGCACCAAGGGTTCATTTTTACAAGGGATCAATGGCCTTCTGGAGACTTTTTGGGCCAAATTGGAGAGGGGCAAATTCTGGATTTGTCATTTTCTTTTTCTTTTTTTTTTTTTTTTATAAATTTTTACGCTCACCCGCCCAATTTTTTTCTCACAATAATTGATTGTTGCACTTAGTCAATGTTTAAGTCTAAAGACTAACTTTTGTTTATTAAAAAAATTGATACCTTGTTCACTGTGAACTCTTGGGGAACCATGCATGGTTCAATTGTTTTCTGTCATATTGAAAGAAACATTTTTTTCTTTGTTTTTTTCTGCTTACCACATTTTTGATACAAGGATTTAAAAAAAATAACAGTTTATTGTTTTACCTTTTTGAAGAGATTGCGACCACTGCTTGTTTGAACACGTCAATACAATGGCCGTCCACCGAACAGATTCAGATTGGTACGACATTGTGTAACTGGCGAGGAAAAGCAAAATTATCAAATGAAAATAAATGCAATAATCTAAAACAATCAATAAATAAATCTAAAAAAAAAAAATTAAAAACTTTATGCAAATTATTTGGATTTTAATTAATCTTTACACTGTTTTGGCCAATGTGTATATTGACCTTCTTCAGGTTAAAGTGTTAAGTTTGAAGTTCTGAGAATGTTCTAGAATCCCACATGAAGATATTGGGTTTCATGCAGAATCTAAATAAGTCCTTAAATTAAATATTTAGATGAAAATTTTGTTAAAACTGTTTTTCTGAATAAATCTTCATCCTGGTATTTTGGTATCTATTCTTTATTTGGTTTTGATTAATATACAAGTTCTGTACGAAACATTCATCTATACGAAAGTTTCTGTGTCAAAACACGTGTTAGTGTTTTTCTGTATAAATCTCTATTCTGATATTTTTGTATTCTTTACTCAGCTTTGATTAATAACATTCATTTCATCCTTAAATTAAATATTAAGATGATTCTGTTTTTATAAATAAATCAATAATATTTTATCCTAATATTTTTACATCTATTCTTTTATGCTGTTTTTGTTTTTATTTTATACAAGAGTCTGTGTACCCAAAGCTAAAAAATGTCAGGTCATTTAACCCACCCCACCTCTCTAAAAAAAACAAAAAACAAATAAGGAAATGTTCAAATTCTGAAGTCGCAGATAAAAACTGAAACACAAAACTGATAAGATAACATCTTTTTTTTTTTTTTTTGCATAAAATCAGATCACGAGACAAAAAATAAAGGTCATTACTATGGCTGTGACAATACACTTTTATTAATGAAAATTCGGCAGCTTTTTTTCTTACTTAAGTCCGTTTATCTCTCAAATAGGGTCGATAAATCTATCCGGGACATAAAGTTAAACTACACCGTCAAATCACGTGTTATTTTGTTTAGATAATTTGGCACGTGAGAAATTTGACTTGATTAAATAAAGTAAAGGAACTAAAAGACATAATTAACATGAAAATATTGAAATAAATTTTTTTAACAGAACTAATTATTATGAAATTTTAGTTTTGGCACTTATGATTAATGGATGAACGCTATGACGCAAATACTTTGTTAAAAAAGAAAATCATTTCTTTCTCATCATTTACTAAAAAAATGGATTTTCAATGTATTTTAGGTTCATTAAAACGAGAAAAAAAAATGAAAATAAAGAAAATAAAGGACTTTTAAAAATAGTTTTTGAACAGAAGTTATCTTTCGAAAAAATTTGTTAAAAAAACAAAAAACAATTCACGTACTTACTTCACAAAATTTGAATTCGAAAAAAAAAAAGAAAATTTCAAAAATTACTTATTGATAAAAATAGGTAAATTAAAATTTCTGCTACGAAATTTTTGATTTAAAAATATTCTATTTTCAACAATTTTTTATTCAAATTATCTATTTAGGGGAAAATGCTGTGTAAAAAAAAAAAAAAAAAAAAAAAAAAAAAAAAAAAACAGCCTCTCTAATTCAAAACTTGAAGTAAGTCGACTATGAGGAAATAGAAAGTTACCGAAACGCAAAAATGTTAATGTTACCAAATTTTTATTATTTATAATAATTTTTTTTAAATCAGAAATTATTTTTAAAAAATGAGTAAAAATTAAATTTTTTTATAGCAAATATTAAAAAAAGGGCCGGCGTTTTTCGAGCTAAAAAGCAACAAAGCAGACGATATCTGAAAATAAAATTCAACCAGACAAACTCTTGCTCATGTGCAAATTATACATAAACAAAAACAACTGAACCAATTTTTCCGATAGGAAACTTTTGGAGTTTTCACTACATAAAAAAGCGACTGCTTATGAAAAGTTAAGTGTAGACTAAAAAATCTTTTTAAAAAGTTTATATTGTATAAAAATAATTTTGTTTTTGTTAATCTTTTTTTTTTCTCAAATTTTCAAAGGAAGACATACCACCACACCAACACCACACCACCACCACCACACCACTCCAAATATTTGCCGCTCCTGTTCCTCTAATATAACGGCTCTGAGTGACTGATAATTTTCATAAGTTAGGGTCCAGAATCTCCCAAACCTTCTTATAGTCTTATCTAGGATGTAAAAAAAAAGTCAAGTAAAATGAAAGTAAAAATTTATCAAAATAAAATTTCCAAAATGAAATTAGGGCTTTTAAAAATTTGAAAGTTCAAAAATAAAAATAATACTAAAATAGAAAATTAAAATAATAAAAAGTTATAAAACAAAAAAAGACTCCATTTTTTCAAAATTAAATTTAGAATTTCGATATAAAATCCGATTATCTCCCTTTGTTTTACCGTCATCTTTTTTTTTTTTTTTTTGCTTTTCGAAAAGTATTATAGTTTTATTATGGGTCATATGCAGTTTTGTTTTAAACCCAGACGAAGAGTTTCGGTTATTTTCAATTACGTTATAATAATTTATTTTAGTATTTTTTGCTTGTTGATAAGTCAAGACAACAGACAGACTGTCTGCTGATGCTGTCTGTACAGTCAGTACCCTAAACAGCAACAGCACCTTTTAACACCTTACCTTCGGGAAGTCGTTGCGTTGACCAATGACCACTTGCACCAAGGACAGATGCGTGCCGTTGCTTTAACAAATTTACTAGCCTGAGAAAAAATGACGACTTACTGAGGGTCCCGGGCCGGGCACTGTCTGTCCACTGTTGTTGTGACTCCTTTGTCGCGCGTTGTTGAGCACCCAAAACCTGGCAGAAAACTTGAACCCGGAGCAAGCAAGTAACAATTAATCCTAACCACGTGTTACTTCCGGTTTTAGCTAAATTCATTTTTATTTAAATCCTAAACAAAACATTACTTTTGTTTGATTAGTGTACTTACAGATAAGAAACATTCCTCTCCCCTTTTTTTAATTGTTTTTCAATGTTCAATAATGTAGATTAAACACTAAACTTTTTATTTTTAATTTAAAAAAAATATTTCACTGCTCGGCTCGCTCCTTTGTTCATTTGACATACCCATAATAGAACGCGAGCTCAACAGCTTGAATAGAAGAAAACCAATTTTAAATTTCATTAATGTGGTTGTTATTGGAGGTCGTCGGGTTGGGGTGTGTCCCCGGTAGCGTATTCCTTTTTACTTTTGAATTTTAACAAATGCTCCCTCCACCAATGGCGCATCATGCAATGCAATCAATGCATGCATGCTCTGGCTCCTGCTCAACCCTACACCAAGTCAATGCGTGAACGTGAGTAAATACACCCGACTTAAACACGTTTTAAATAAATTAATAAAATTCACACAGATGACAACGTAAAATTATTACATTCGTTATTGAACGTGTTAGTGTTATAACTCGGGCCGGGCATTGTGCACGTGCAACTTGTGACAATTTTAGATAATTTTGGAAGGAATTAAAACGAAATTGAACTTTTATAAAACTAGAAAGACCGCCTGCCTCCCAGTGTACACTGCCGGTCTTGGCCGCGGATGAATTGCTACTAAGGTAGTTAAGGAGCCTGTTACATGCGAAAGTAAGACCCTGGTCCTAATACTGACTGCTCCTGGGCTGGGATGTCCTCGGTTGTAACGGTCCTTCTAAAAGTTCAATTCTATGATACTTGACATTATGCAAATTTTGCTGTTGATAATAATTTTTTTCATTTGTTATTTAGGTTATTTTGTTTGCCTCAAAGAAAAAATAGTTTGTTCGTTCTTTTATTATTCTTGCATATTAACAATTTTTAGCGACGGTGGAGCAGCAGAGAAGTTCGGGCTGTAGATCGTGTTACGCGATTTCAAATACCAGTCGAAACCCATTACTTTCACTTTAGCTGCCTCGGGCAGATGGGACTAGCTTGGGCAGTTCATGTAGGTGAAGGGTAAACACCGAATATATAAATCCCGGGTAAGAGCACGTAAAAATGGCCTTGTGCCAAACTTGGGGGTGGGTGCTCACCAAGTAAATATCATATTAACAATTTTTAAGTCATTTAATGCCGAAAAAATAATTTTTGAAAAACTCCTTTTTTTTTGTCTACAATTTTTTTTTTTCAACAACACAATATGAGTTATTATTTAATCCATAGCTGGAGGGAATAAATCCGCGTTTTCTTAGGGTCGAAAAAAAAAAAAACCCAAAAAAACGGAATAACTCTGATTCGAAAGCTCGTATCTCGTTTTCAAAAGCCTTCCACTGCCCCAAGTCGACCAACCCCATTTTCAAGAAATGGATGCTCTTTAAACTAACGAAATAAAAATGAAATATAAAAGTGTGTGTTAACATTTTATTTCGTAGAATTAAAAAAGTTGTATTTACACCAGTTGACAAAAAAAAAAAAACAAGTATTTTGTTTGTACTTCTTCAAACAATAACTCAGTCAGTAATTCAAGTTAAATAAATATTAATATTTATAATACATTTATAGGTTGTTTTGTTTTTCTTTCTTCAAAATTTGAAAAATTGTTCAAACTTTTTATTTCACGTGAGAAAAAGTAGGCGTTTATCGCATTAACTCCCCACCCCACCATTTCTTTATTTCTCTCATTTTATACATTTATTTCTCTCTTTCTTTCTCTACAAACACACACACATTATATATATATATATATATATATACAAATACTTAAGTACAGACATACATACTCACACATATATAAATGAATAAATATGTATAATTCATTTATTTATATTTATATTTTGAAGGGAAGGTCGTTGCCACGGTGGACTCGGTTTTAATTTAACTCTTTGGCTTTAACGGTGTAAAGCCAAAATTTCTCTTCAATCTTTCCTGTCTGTAGCTTTTTTTTGCTTTTCTTCAACGTCTCCCAAAAGCGATGGAAACAAAGTAAGTCATTTTTCTTTCTTTTTGGACAATTCATTTCAATTTTCTTATTTTAAAAGCAGAAAGTTGCTAAAGAAAATAAAAAAACGGAATATTTTTTTTTTTACTTTGCAATGCAAAGTGAAACAATTTTTTTTTGTCGAATATTTTAATTTTTTGTGTGTTGTTTGTTGTTTAGTAACTAACTCTGCTTTTTAATTAAGAAAATTGCATTGATAATCGTTCAAAACGTGAGAATAAAAGCCTGAATAATTGAAATTAATATTGATGATAATATCTCATGAATTAAAACAACAATAATGAAACTTTTTTAAGTTACGCAACATTCAACAAACAAACACATAACAAAACAGTGTTTTGAAAACACACAGCTTTTTTTCCCTAAAAGCATCATTGTCCCGTTTTGTTTCGAAACATTCTTTGTTCTAGGAAAATAATTTCCCTTTTACTCTCATCATTTGTTCATTTGATGCAAAACGTAGGCTGAATTTTTAATATTTATTTGATTTTCAATTACAAAAACCCTAAAACAAAAACACCCATTGTACAATCGAACAAAACAACAGCAAGCGTGAACTGTCCCCAAGTGCCTTCTCAATCCCAGCCAAATCCTGAAATTCTCGGTTAGATTAGTTTTAACTTTTGTGAGTTGGTTGATTAAAAAATATCTATTGGTCCCCAAAAGCTCACAACACAGACAGACAGCGCATGCGAAATTTTATTTTTGTGTTTCGTTAAATCTTGTTTTGGTTTGTTTACTTAAGTTGTTGCTTTATTAAAACAATTTTTTTATAAACATTTTCTAATTTACAACAAACATTTTTAACAACGGTGTTGGTTGCGGTCGATGATGATGCGTGTGTGGTCACTCCACTCACTGATTGGTGGTTTGGTTGGGTTGGTTATGGTTAGGTTCACTCACTCACTGGTGAGTGGTGGTGGTCACCAGTGGTGGTCTGGTGCGCGAAATTAAATTAGGCAATTTTTAAATATAATTTCTATCTCTTACAAAAATTTTTACCTTTCGAAAACAGGGACCATAAATCTGTCGAGGACACTTTTTGCGTTTTCACCGTCAAGGCACGTGTTATTACCTGATTTTGACGTAAACACTTGATTTAATTTAAATGAAGTAAACCAAGAAAATATTTAAATAAATTAGAACTATTTATTTAACCTTAACCCTACCCTAACCCAAATCAAAACCAAATAAAAAAAAAAATAATTATTCAATATAAAAAGAAAGAAAGAAATGGTCAATTTTAGAGAATTTTAACACGCGTGATGTAAAAGTGAAAGTAATTTGACGGTGAAAATGCAAAAAGTGTCCCCGACAGATTTATGGTCCCTGTTTTTAAAAGGTACGGATAGTTGTAAAACACTGCCCTCATTGTTAGTTCTTTTTATATAATATTTAATAATAAACCTGAATTTAGCACGACGACTCGGACTCAACCGTTGGTTTGGAATCCTCCTTCTCCTCCTTCCCAATTTCTTCGCTACTTTGGACGGGTTCTAAGTCCAAACTATTAGAGTTTGGACAATCCAACCAACTTTTAGGAAGTCGACAGAAATTTAGTCGATGATCTTTAGTATTTTTTCGAGCCAAAAGTGACTTTCTTGTGGGCCTTTTTGATAACATCAATCCTTTGGCCATCAATCGTCGTCGTACTGTGCGATCTGAAGCCTCCACCCCTTTACCGCTGCTTGACCATTTCTTCCGTAACTGCTGACTACTGGCCTGTCGATCGGACAAACAAAGTCTCACCAGTCGTCGGTCATCTCGCTCTGTAGACACTTTGGGACGGCCACTTCGGACCCCAACTTCGGTTTTTCCAGTCTCTTTCCACCTCTGGACTATTCTTGTGACTGTTGACGCATGAACCTGTTCCTGTCTGGCTATTTTACGACAGCTGAGACCTGCTTTGTATAAAGAGACGATGTCGGCTCGTTTCGATTCGGAACAGTGACCTTTCCCCATTTTTCGATCACATTAAGAATGAATTAGTTTGTTTTTTTAATTATTGACCAAAATCTCTCCTCTTCGATTCTTTTCAGATTTCCCACTCTGTGTGCAAAAAATACGATTCATAAAGAAAATAGAGTTTGGGTCCCGCTTTTAGGCTTTTCTTTTTTTTTCTCCCTAGAAAAAATATTTCTTTTTACATGTGAACTAACTCGCCTACGCAAAATCATCTAAAAATTTTCTTACGCGAATTTAAAACATCCTTGTATTTATTGGTTATTCACTCACTCTCGGTATAAAAAAATATGCGAAAATTATTGCGTTGCAAAAACCTTTAGTCGGAACTGTGCTGTGTGTCTGTCAGTCTATTCATAGAAATTAAAACCATTCCATTAAATTCTGTAAGGTCAGGAGTCAGGACACAAAATGCATTTTTGGCCCGTTCCACATTTTTTATATTTTGTGTGCCGAAAAAACGGTGCTCAACAAAAAAGGGTTCCTTTAAAAAAAAAATTACACGTATTTTTTTCTTTATGGAATAAATAATTTATTTTTACACGCTACATGACGATTACTTTCACGGTTTTCTAAGCAATAATATTTAATTTAACTTGAATAATTTCAAAAATGATTTCTTCGAAATCGCAATACTGATATTTAGTTAATTTTCCTTCATTAGTTTGTTTGATTGTGACATTTTTTAGCCTATGCAATAAAAATAATTTTTTTATTTTTTTAAAAATAATAAAAAATATAGATGTGGTGCTGGTGCTGACTGCTGGTGTTGTGTTTTTTTAATGCTCGGTTGATGAAGAAAATAATGTGATTTTCACCTAAATAGATTTAAAACTCTTATTATTTGGAACGTAAAACACTTATTGAGAGTTTTTTTTTTTCGAATTAAAGTCCAGCCTAAGGACGGATATTAATTAAATTTAGTTGGTTGAAAAGAAATTTCAAATTAATTTTTTGCGCGTATCTTTTTCGTTTAATGTTTTCTTGGAAAATCATTTTGTTATTTTTTTTACCATGAAAAGAAAAACGGTAATATTTAGGTTTATAATTTAAATTGTAACATTTGTTTCGCATTGAAAAATACTCACGTACAAAATCCTTAGGGCACAAACAACAGACTGTCGTATATATTTTCGATACTAGTCGAGATTAGATATTATTCGTGTTAAAAATGTGTTTTGAAATAATACATGGTCCCCAAGGACTAATACTACGCATGCGTGTTCCACAATATTTTCGGGATAATTTCAAACCTTTACAAAAATTATTTTTTCAAACTTAATTTGGTTAATTAAAAAAATTTTTTTGCATACTGTTTTTTATTTACAACAAACATTTTTAACGACGTGTGTGCGTTTTGCGTGAGAATTTCTCAAATTTACA
>JAUZSX010308586.1:0-12439 GCA_034780655.1 Idiosepius hallami | reverse complement strand
GAGGTGCGCGATTGCATAAAACATACACACACACACACACACACACAACGACATCTTCACTTTTATATATAAGATATTATTTATTACATGTTAATATTTTATTGAGAATATTATTTATTACATGTTATTAAGGTGAAGTCCATTTGGCCTAGTGGTTAGGCAGTTGGACTTTGGAATCGTAGTATGAGAGTTCAAATCCCAGTCATTCCCTTTGCATTCAAAAGGTATGAATCCCCAGCTATGGGTTAAATAGCGAATATAGTGTTATAGTGCCTAAATGTCTATTTATTACATGGACGTGATTAAGATTTGGGTGAATAAATGTTAGGTGATTAAATGTCTGTGTACATCTACTATAACTGACATCCATTTCTAGTATCAGTGTTACATGTAATTATCATCAACCGTTGCCGCCAGTGGTGCGTTAGGCAGCAAATTTTGCTGTTTTCGTAGCATACTTGTTTTTATGAGAAAGGGTCACTAGCCCTATGCTAAACCCCCAACCTGGAGGACTTTTTTTAGACATTTTTAATTGGTGTTTCCTTTCACCTAGATGGGACACTCTCCAAAGTTAACGAGCCCCAATCTGCCTGAGGCGGCTAACAGTAAAAAAAAAATGAATTTGACAGGGATTTGAACTCGCGTGATATGATTCCATAGTCCGAGCTTTTTACCAATGGTCCACCTCACCACCCTGTTACATGCTTGTTTGTTTGATTGATTGTGTTTTACAGCATATCAACTTTTTTAGATCATTTAATACCAAGAACAATCATTGTATGATAGTTTCTATCGATAACACAAAAATTTTAGGTTTTTTTTGTTTGTTTTTTGTTTTATGACATATCAACCTATTTAGATCATTTAATGCTAATTTTAGGTCATTTAATGCCAAGAACAAATATATAATGTACAAACACCTAGTTTTTTTTTATAACACAATGTTCACTATTTAACCCATATCTGGAGGGAATTTTGGGATTCATACCTTTCCAATGGGTATTTATCCAATTATGAATGTAAATGGAGCGACTGGTATATAAACTCGCGTACTATGATTCCAAAGTCCGACTGCCTACCCACTAAGCCAAATTGACTTCCCAATATAAGATTTAATATCTTATAGAATTCTTTTTTATTTTTCTTCTTCTTCTATTTCCGATTCCTTCCCAAAAGAATTCTGAATTCTCTGAGAATGTCAAGAGTTCCTTCAGTGCAAATTAAGATGCACAGAGCTGTTGTGAGGGGGATTTGAAGTCAGAGGGAATGAGTAGATTCATACCTTTACCAAGGGTATTGATCCAATTATGAACTTAAGTGGAACAACTGGGATTCCAAAGTCCAACTGCCTACTCACTGGTCTTCCCCCGTTACATGGAAGGGAAAGACTAAAAGCTCTTTCTTTCCGAAATTCTCAGAGAAAAAAAGAGAAAAATTTTCCAAACGTTTTCGATAGAAGTATAAACCTTCAAAGTACATACTTTACTCTTCTGAGATACTGAAAAGTCATTTTCTAAGTTAACCTTATAGTTCGATAAGTAATAAGTAATTTCATAAGTAAATACTTAGAACCATTTGATAAAAAAGAAAAAAGATGAATAAAAAAAAGAAACGAAAAAAAGAAAAATGAAGAAAAAGAAAAAATGAAAAAAATGAATGAAAAAAGAAAAAATTAATAAAAAAGAAAAAATGAATAAAAAAAGAAATGAAAAAAAAAAATGAAAAAGGAAATGAAAAAAAGGAATGAAAAAGAAAAGAAAAAATGAATGAAAAAGAAAAGAAAAAAGAAAAGAAAAAAAGGAATAAAAAGGAATGAAAAAAGAAAAGAAAAAAGAAATGAAAAAAGAAAAGAAAAAAATGGACGAAAAAAGAAAAGAAAAAAGAAAAGAAAAAAGAAAAGAAAAAAAATGAATAAAAAAGAAAAGAAAAAATGAATGAAAAAAGAAAAAAATGAATAAAAAAAGAAAAGAAAAAAAGAAAAGAAAAAGAAAAGAAAAAAATGAAAAAAAGAAATGAAAAAATGAATAAAAAAAGAAAAAAAATGTATAAAAAAAAAAATGAAGAAAAAAAAAATGCAGTTGCAATCTGTCCTCCAATAGTATATATTGACAATAGTTTTATATTTGTTTGTCTGTGAAAATATAATTTACAACAAGAAGGAAGTGAATGTACGATGAGACAACTTTTCAATGTTAAGGAGATGATATCCACTTTTCGAAAGGGACCAAGAAGCCATAATCTATAATTGTATTTCCATCAGGTCCAGCAATGATTGGTGGAAATCCACGGATAAACTATTAACTTCAAGAGTACTACAATAGAATAAAGATAACATTCATACTAAAACAATCTTTATAAGCAAACACACACAAACACGCACACACAAACACGTGTACACACACACACACACATATATATATTTTATGCGCGAAGTTCGAGCATTGGTAAAAGCTTGAGCTCTGAAATCATAGTACAAGAGTTCAAATACCTGTCTAAACCATTGCATTCAGCTTTAGCTGCTTCAGACAGATTAGGCTCGTTAACTCGGGGTAGCATCTCATCTAGGTGAAGGGTAACACTGAATGCAAAAAGCCCGGGTAAGAGTACATAAAAATGGCCTTGTGCCAAACTTGGGTGGGTGCTCACCAAGTAAATATTATATCCTCCCTCTTATCTAACCTGAACCTACTAATAAGTGGAACAGTATGCGTATGTTAGTCTGTATTGACACCAAAATGGCTGGGATGATTTTCTTAGAAATTTACTCAAATGTACTTCATGTATCTGGGAGTGATTTTAGCTAGGTTTTGCCTTGAAATACTCGTAATAATTATCCAAAATCAGTAATTGAAAAAAATCATCTTCTAGAAAGAAAAGCATGGATTTACAATTATGAGTAAAACCATAAAAATTACCATTTTGGATACATAACTATGTTTCATTCATCAACACATTCAGGCCCATGCTTAGGGTCCCCGCAATTGCGGGGGTGGGTCGCAAGTTCCCTAGGGGCTGCAAGCCTTCTTGGCTTCACAGATCTTTTGTAATGCCAAAAAATTACCAAAATAATTAATCGTTAGGATTAATTAAAAAAACATTATCACACTTGAAATATACATCCATCAATCCATCTATTTTTCTGCCTATCTCTCTCTGTATATATTCGTATATGTACGTATATATCCGCCTTCAGTGCCGTTGTGTCACTGTTGACATCATCCGCCACATCCGCCGTTGAGATCTTGCGCTATCTAACCCATAGCTGGAGGGAAGATTGGGCTTCATACCTTTCCCAAGGGTATTAGTTGACATGTTAACATAGACGGAACAACTTGGATTCGAACCCACTGTTCCGAAGTCCGATTGTCTATCCACTAGACCAATGGTAAAACCTTATCTCAAAAATCCAAACAAAATGTCTTTAGATTTTTTTTATTTTTATTTTAGTAAAATGAATGTTTTGAAGCGAATCCAACTGAGAATGCCTCAATCTGACATTTCATTGTTTGCCTTTTGACCTATAATCATTTCTTGTTTCTTTTTTTTCGTTTCAGTGTTCTTCCCTCACGAACAGCAGATCTAGCTTCAAGTTACAAGAACTTGCTACTGGATGTCACATTAAAGATATCACGTTAACTCGCAGAATAATTCCTGAAAATATTTTCCTTTATATTTTGCCTTATTTAGCACAGCTAGATTCCAGGGAACCAGCCAAATAAAAGAAAAAAGAAAATGTTCCCACGACAAAATAAACAAATAAATATAATGTTTATTAAGGCTTCAATGGTGTGTTAAAGGTATCCGTAAATTATATTTCGGAGCTATAACTCTATCAACTATTAGTTGTTGTTTTTTTTTATAAAATACGTTAATTAAGGCTAAAATGACGCGTCAACAGTATCAATCAGTTATATTTCGAAGCCAAAACTCCATTTTCAAACTATTGGTATTTTTTATAATATTGAATGTTTATTAAAGTTATTGTGATACGTTAAATGTATCAATCAGTTATATTTCGAAGCTATAACTCCATTATCAAACTATTGATATTTTTTATAAAATACTATGTTTATTAAGGCTAAAATGACGCGTTAACAGTATCAATCAGTTATATTTCGAAGCTATAACTCTATTATCAAACTATCTTTTTATATATATAATGTTTATTTATGCTAAAATTATGCGTTAAAAGTATCAGTAAGTTATATTTCGAAGCTATAACTTCATTATCAAACTATTGGTATTTTTTATGAAATATAATGTTTATTAAGGCTAAAATGATGCGTTAAATGTATCAGTCAGTTACATTTCATAGCAATAACTCCATTATCAAATTATTGGTCTTTTTTCGTGCCTGTCTTTGTGGGTTATTATCTTATATTTATTGTATCATTATAGCCTTGATAAACATTATATTTATTATCAATAATCCTATGATGTTTCAGAAAAACTATAATTTATCAATTTCATTAAACAAATAAATTAAATTAATTGAATTTTAAAAAACAAGTAAATGGAAACCATTTTGTTGTGGTGTCATATTGCCGCCATTTGCATTGGTAAAATCTCAGGCTCTGGAATCGTATTACGCAAGTTCAAATCTCAGTCAAAATTGCTTTCACTTCAGCAGCCACGGGCAGATGGGGCTCGTTAACTCGGGAGACCAGCTCATCTAGGTGAAGGGTAACACTGATTGTAAAAAGCCCGTGTCAGAGCACGTAAAATGGCCTTGTGCCAAACTTGGGGGTGCTCACCAAGTAAATATAATATGGCCACCATTTGCGGTTAAATAAAATCCAGTTTTTTTAAAATTGACAAGTTTTGCTGGCCCTACTTATTGATTGCACTAATGCTTCTTTTGTGCTCATTTTCGTACGTGTATTTTGTAATTCCAATATTTATACATTACTACAAGTGTTGCCTAACCTTGCTTAGGGATTGATTTGAAGAAAAAAAAACTCCAGTATTGGAGTTAAGCATGGGGCTAGCGACTCTTTCTATTAAAAAAAGTATGCTATGGAAACAGCAAATACAAATTTGCTGCCAAACAGACCACTGGGTGTAAAGATTGATAAAAAAAGCTCTTTCGAGGTATATAATGATAACTAGATGACAAGTTAACTTGAGAAAAACCGAAACAGAACCGTATAAATCTAGATTTTTCTTCAGACTAAAGGCTCTCTCTAGGTACCATGCAATCACATAATTATATAAGATGAAAAAATCTTATTTTCTGATTAATTTTCATAATTAATCTGGCTGAAAAAGATATTTTGTTGGAGTGATATTTTTCATCCCTTTTTGTTGTCACCTGGGGCGGACCGTCCACCATGTCCCACCCCTAGCTACGCCAATGAGAGAGAGAGAACTAAGAATTCAATACTTCTTTAAGGGATTGTGAATGAAAAGGAAAATGTAAAAATCTTTTAGTTATGTCGATCTGAAATCAAAGATTGTATATGTGAATTGAAGGTCTTATTTTTAAAATAGAAAGATTGAGAGAATATATCGAGGAATTTAAGAAATGCCGAGAGTAATAACAGATAAAGGTTAAGAAGAAGAAGAAGAATGAAAAAGAAGAAGAAGAATGAAGGAGAAGGAGGTGAAGAAGAAGAAGAATGAAGAAGAATGAAATAGAAGAGAAAGAAGAAGAAGAGGAAGAAGAAGAATGAAGAAGAATGAAGAAGAAGAAAGAATAAAAAAAATGAAGAAGAAAAATGAAGAAGAAGAATTAAAAAGACGACGAAGAAGAAAAAGAATGAAGAAAAAGGAGAACAAAAATGAAGAAAGAAGAAAAAGAAGAATGGAGAAGAAGTAGAAGTACAAGAAGAAGAACACAGAAGAAGAACAAGAAAAAGAAGAATGAAGAAGATGAATGAAGAAGAAGAATGAAGAAGGAGAAGAAGGAGAAGAAGAAGAAGAAGAAGAAGAAAGAAGAAGAAGAATATAGAAGAAAAAGAGGAAGAAGAAGAAAGAAGAAGAAAGAAGAAGAATGAAGAAGAAGGAGAAGAAGGAGAAGAAGAAGAAGAAGAAGAAGAAAAAGAAGAACGAAGAAGAAGAATGAAGAAGAAAAAGAAGAAGAATAAAGAAGAAGAAGAAGGAGGAGAAGAAGAAGAAGAAGAGGAAGAAGAAAGAAGAATGAAGAAGAAGAATGAAGAAGAAAGAAGAAAGAAGAGGAATGATGAAGAAGAAGAATAAAGAAGAAGAAAAAGAAGAAGAAAAAGAAGAATAAAGAAGAAGAAAAAGGAAGAAGAATAAAGAAGAAGAAAAAGAAGAAGAATAAAGAAAAAAAATGAAGAAGAAGAATAAAGAAGAAGAATGAAGAAGAAAATTGAAGAAGAAGAATGAAGAAAAAGAACGAAAAAAAAAAAAGAATAAAGAAGAATGAAGAGGAAGAATTCGATAAATAAAAAAAAACCAAGCATTAAAAATGTTTTCCTCTCGAATGTTCCGGCGTTTTCTGTTTGACATTTTCAATTTGATTTTAGAAACAAATCCGAATGAAGAAAATAAACGTTTCTGCGCATGACAGGAAACAATGAACGCCTTGTAGCAGTGGTTTTGCTTGCATTTTTTTTTAAAGTTTTCTATGTTGTTTCCTTCAACTCTTGTTTTGTTTTTATTAAAGAAAATTTTCTCAAAATTTAATATGACAGACTTGTATCGAATTAGAAAACAAACTTTTACTTCTTTAAAATATTTATGAAAAAGAAGATACAGTTTTATGAACAACAAAAAACATGTCTATTGTAAACGACATGATTGTCAGGCCAAGTGTCAATAGTTTTTAATGGTTGTATATTTATTAAGATTAAAATGTCTGATTTACAACTGATACTTTATTGTATTAGGTCATTAAAAATGAAATGTCTGATTTAGAACTGATACTTTATTGTATTAGGTCATTAAGATTGAAATGTCCGATTTAGAACTGATACTTTATTGTATTAGTTCATTAAGAATGAAATGTCTGATTTAGAACCAAATAAATCTATTATAGTTTAATTGTAAGCATGAGTTAAAATTGAATCATTGCAGGAAATGTTCACATAGAATCAATGAAATATATTTTTTTCTGTTCTTTATTTCCTAAAATTACTGTTTGTTAAATCCTGGTGTAAAATAAAACTTTGTAGCAAAAAGGGATTGATCGGAAGGAGTGTGTTCTCAGCGTAGGGAATAGGAATAGAGAGGTGTATGTGTCCTTCGTCGATGGAATCAGTCCTTTGCTATCTTATGTAGTAAGTTTTGTTGCTGGTCGTTTATTCACTGACTGGGGCCCCTAAGCATGGCCCTATTGACTGGCTTGATGTCGGTTTTTAAAACTCCTGGCGAGAGAGAACTGTCAAAAAGTGTCGCTGCTGAGTTTCTACTTCCTGTCTTAAATGTCGTAAAAGACGTGTCTGCTACAAATGCAAGGTGATATTTTGGGTTTTACGAAAAAAAAATTATTCTTTTTTCATTTTGCTTTCAGCTGTCTCCAATATGTCATGGGTGCCATGGAACCCAAGCTGGCCATACCTACCTGTTGCAGCTCCCCCGCCCCCTCCTCCACCACCACCCCCTCCGCCTCCGCCCTACACGGCTTATCCTGCTTCATCATTCAACAATGCGTAAGTTTCAAATCTGAAAAGATATATTTTACTCTCTTCTTAGTTTTCTAAAGTTATTTTTTTCTGTTTTGCTTATATTTAAGCTTTGATACTGCCTTATTTTTTTAATTCAAACAATCTTAATGTCAGATCCCCATCAGCTTATACTGACACTGGGCAACAATTTTTTAATTTTTGAATGTTGTCTAGATTCCTAAAAAATATTTAGGGTATTTTTTTGCACTGCTGAATCAGGAAATGGCACCCTTTTCTCTTCATCAAGTTAGGTTTTTATGCTAAGTTGATTTCAAGAAAATTAGATTTTGTGACAAAATCAATTCCATTTAAATAGCATTATCAGCTGATTTTTGTCAAAACATATCATCACCCAAAACTATCAGATCTGAATACTTTTTGTCATTAAAATAATCCTTTCCAATCAAAATAATTATTCAACATGGCATTTTCTCCTCATGAACTTCTTCTAAAATGCTTCATAAATGTATACATTAGAACAAAAATGTATAACACAACATATGGCTATAGCTAAAACACAGACACTTCCCACTTTACGCAAGGGTTACGTTCCTGAAAGGCTCGCGTAAAGTGATTTTTCTGGGCTGAACTGTAGACTACAAGGCATATGAGGGTGGCGAATTGGGGATGGGTAATATGAATTAACTAGTGGGACAATAAACGCATTCAGCTTAATTAAACTAAACCACACTGACCAGCTGCGGGGTTTGATTTTCTTGACATTGTGTAAATTTAAACTAAACATTTAATGTGACAAATTTCTTGTTTCACCTCGCTTAAATCCGCAAACGCAAAAAGTGAACACTCGTAAAGTGGTAAGTCCCTGTATTTGACCTGATAAAGTAAACCCAATATGATTTTTAGATTGAGCACATCAAATTAATCCTGAATCACCTGAAAAATTCAAATTTGTTGTTGACCAGTGTAATAGGTGTTATTTTTATTAAAGTTCTTTGCTGTTATTTTTTTTTATCTGCCATAGTAATGACTCTTTCATTCTTCATTTCTTTAAAAGATACTTTCAAATAAGTGAAGCCAAAGAGCCTTGCAGCCCCTAGGAAGCTTGCGACCCCCCCCACAATTGCGGAATTTGCAGAGGCCCTAAGAGCCCTGTCTGTTAATAATAATAGAATTTTTCGTCTTCATTTCCTTACCACGTCATCTTTTCTATCTTTCAGATATCCTTATATGTACAATCAACAATTTTACCATCAACTCGGATATTTATTGCCGCCGCCTTCTTCCACTTCTTGTGTCTATTCAAGAGATTTACAAATGAGTGAGAAATCTGTTTTGCCAGTAGTGAACAACCAATTCTACTTAGAGAATATGTGCAATAATCAAAACAATAATTTTGCTCAGGACAAAAGGAAATATTCGTTAAGTGTGGATCAATTAAATTCAAATCCATTGCAGCAACAGCAACAGCATCACCACCGCCAACACCACCACCATCATCATCAGATGTTCACAGGAATGCATTTCTCAAGCCAAATTGAAACATTGACTCACGCTTCTAGCACTGATCAAGATTATCAACTTGAGGACAAAAATGAAGAAGATATACAAATCGATGTTATGTCCCTGTGATGGGGATGACCATGAGGATTGTGCTTGACCATCTTTCTTATCAGTCATCATCATCACAATCAGGTCAATCATTTGATGTTGAAGAAGTTAATGTAGTAAATTAAACCAAGTTAGCTTTAAAAATTATATTGAATCAAAATTTGTGACCCTCGTCTCAAACTTTATTCCTTAAAAAAAAACAAAACCCAAAACAAAATTTTTAAAAAAGAGAATCTTAAATTAGGAATCATTTCTTTGTATTTTTTTTCTTTTTGATGAATCAATCATTTTGGATATTAGATATCTACAAAAATATTGGATTTCTACAAAATCCATTTTTTAAAAATTTTATTTTTCAGTTTTAATTTTCTTATTTTACTTCCTTTTTCGAATGCAAATTTGAAATTTTAAAAATGATTACATTCAATAAAACAGTTTTCTTGAATTCATTCCTTTTTTTTTTAAATTTAAGAGTTTCTAACCCCTGTGAAATCTTTTATTTTTTCAAAGTTTCAATCAATGGTTTTCAAAGTGGGTGCACTCAAGCTACTGAGACGGCATTTTTGGCTGATGCAATTTTATCTTCTGTTTTGTTTAGAGTAGTTAATTGTATTACCACAGATTTTTTAAGAAATTGAAATTTTGTTTCTTCTTTTGTTCTTTGGATCATTTAGAATTATTAATTTTGGTTTTGTTTTATTCTTATTGTTTTAATATTAGAAAATAAAATAAAAGGTAAACAAGCTGCGCTAAAAGTCCCCAAGGGACGCAAAGCAGATTTTTCCCGGGGTAAACACTATTCAATTTGTGAAATGAATAATACTCTCCACATTTTGGCCCAGTTTCAGAAAAATTGAATGGATGGATCAAAAGTTATAGACCGGAAAAGGTTATTTTTAGCTGTTTGAGGACATTTTAACCCCCTGGGGGACTAACGAGATTTTTTTTCAAAAATCGGAGAATGTCATCTTCTAACCTGACTGAAGTTACAACTTCATGCAAAATATCAGAAAAACTGAACGAACGAACGAACGAACAGGCCTCAAAACATAGGTTCCCCTCATTAAATATCGGGGTACCAAAAAACATAGGTCCCCCTCATTAAATATCGGGATACCAATAAATATTAAAGAAAGAATACGTGAAAGTTATAAGTTTCATCCCGCAGAAGTTTATAGTAAAACCAGTTGATGCACTTCATGTACGACTTCTGTGCCGTTTTTTCTAGCCGCATAGTAGTCCCAGTTCAAAATATGCCATATAGCTCCTTTACCAGGGGCTGTGCTTAAGGCCCCCGAAAATCCCATAATAAATGTGGACACGGAGTCAACAGCTGTCGGCAACTGTCAGTTTCTTGCCTACGTGGTCATCAGGCCAAAAGCAAAAATCACAGTGTGACCCTTCACCTAGATGAGCTGCTCTCCCGAGTTAACGAGCCCCATCTGTCCGAGCCTGCTAAAGTGAAAGTAATGGTTTTGACTGGGATTTGAACTCGTGGAATACGATTCCAGAGCCTGAGCTTTTACCAATGATCCACCGTCGCTGCCCAAAAAAAAGGTTGATGTGCCGTTAATCACAAAACAAACAAATAATTACATTCTTAATCTACAAATTGAATGCATGAACTTTGGCACTTTTGCAGAACAAGCAAATAGAGAAATTTGGCCGAACCCTAAACCCTAAACCATAAACCTAAACCCTAGACCCTAAACCTAAACCCTAAACCCTAAACCCTAAACCTAAACCATAAACCATAAACCTAAACCTAAACCATAAACCCTAAACCCTAAACCTAAACCCTAAACCCTAAACCCTAAACCTAAACCCTAAATCTAAACCCTAAACCATAACCATAAACCCTAAACCCTAAACCTAAACCATAATCCCTAAACCCTAACCCTAACCCTAACCCTAACCCTAAATCCTAAACCTAAACCCTAAACCTAAACCTAAACCCTAACCTTAACCCTAATCCTAACCCTAGCCAATCAAATTGCTGTTTTACAACCGGTGCAAAGTCCCCGAGCAAAAAAACATTTCTCCATTTGCTTGTTCTGCAACAGTGCCTAAATGTTTGCTAGCTTTGTCCAAAGATCTTTTCCATTACAATTCATCCTTTTATCCTTTTTAAAAATTGTTGTTGGCAAGCGTCTGTCGTTACTGAAAATGCTATAGAGTTCGAACCATGACATCTTATGATCAACGATGGCCCACTAAGCCCAGGCGCCATGGGGCCAGTGCCGCCAGTAGTACGTCTCCTGCCTATGCTGCACCTCCCGTAAGAGTGGCGGTATCTCAGGTCTTATCATACCAGACGACATTGGCGCAAGCGACAGGCAAAGCGTTCGGGAGCCGACGTGAAAAAATGAGCCATAGTTCGGATCTCCGCCAGGACTGTTAAGCTTGCTTGGATGGTTCTTGCATTGACCAAGTGCTTCTCATGCCTGAACTCTCTCTGCGTCAGAGAAAAAGACATTGACAGTAATTAGAAATCATTTATATATATAAAGTAGTAGCGTTCGTGTGTGAGTCTGTCTGTTCAACTCTCCTATAGCCCAAACCACTAGATGTATCATGACCAAACTTGGCAGAATAATGATCTCTGATTGCTGATTGGTGCACACCATTTTTAAGGTCAGAAGTTATCAAGGTCATAGACTATAAATGTATACTCTCCTACAGCCCAAACCACTGGACCAATCAGGACCAAACTTAGTATGATGATGGTCTCAAACAACCAGATGGTGCATACCTATTCCTAAGATTACAATCTATGTCATAGCCAATGTTTGTATACTCTCCTACAATCAAAACCAGTGGTCTGATCATAATCAAACCTGGCTTGATGATGCTTTCCTACGCAAGGATTGTGCACACCCTTTTTTTTAAGTGTCAAAGGTTAAAGCCATATTGTGCAGTGCAGCACATGAGGATGGTGCACACCCCAGTTGGAGTTTGTCACTTTCCGGGGGGGGGGGAAAGTGAGCACGAGGGCCAACTTTTGTAAATTTCTCTATCAATCTTAATGTAATTTGGCAGGATAGTGGTCCCTAACATAGGCCAAAATTTATTGCATTGTACCTATTAAGTTTCTTTTTGTTTTTTTTTTGACCTATCAACGTCTGTGGGTTATTTAAGGTCAGTTAATTTTCAGTCTTTTATTGAGTTTTTTCATCTGATTAAGGTAAGGGTGGATTTTCCTTGTTCTAGATCTTTTGATATATTTTTAGTTCTTTTAGGAA
>JAUZSX010308576.1:0-12439 GCA_034780655.1 Idiosepius hallami | reverse complement strand
ACCAACCCAAGTTTGGCACAAGGCCATTTTTACGTGCTCTTACCCAGGCTTTTTACATTTGGTGTTACCCTTCACCTTGATGAGCTGCTCTCCCGAGTTAATGAGCCCCATCTGCCCAAGGCTGCTAAATCTATATACATATAAAATCAAATCGTCATGTTTGATTGGGTTCGTATTCTTAAATGGTTACCCATCTAACTACTGACCAGGCACGACGTTGCTTAACTTTGGTGATCTAACGGAAAATGGCATCTCCAACGTGACTTGACCATATAAATCATTTTAACAGTATGGAAGTAGAGATTGTTGCTTAAAAAATCTTTTTTAAAACACAGAGAAGATATGAAGTGTGACATCCCTGCTGGATTTAGTCTACAGGTATGGACTCTCCCATGATGTTGTTTCCACGTAACTGTCATCCTAACAACTAGTAAGAGTCAGAGTTACCAGGAAACCAGAAGGAGTAAAGGTCTCAACTAACATTTCAAAAATACATCTAAACGATGCGGCTTGGACACATCTTCAGTGATGTTAACCCTGGATCATCGACATTTCGGTCTTTTCTAAACATCAGACTGCCTCACCATGTTGACCGGCCAAGGTTGATCAGACCTTGGCCTGTTTCCCAGCCTATGTTTGCTACGATAAAACGCTTGGTTGTTAAAAAAATGTAAGACAGGGTAAACAGGCGAACAACAAACTATAAGTATTTTCAAATTAGTCTTAAATAGAAAGTACCATCTGATTGTCGGTGACTGGGCAGTGCCAATATATATATATATAATTATAAAAAACAAATTTTATCAATAAAAAATTATCTTTTTGTTTTTGGTTTGTAAAGATAATAATTTTTTCCCTAGAAATATAAGAGGAAGGGCTTTTGATTACCAATTCACCATGAAAAACAAAATATCAACAGATAATCTATTTAGCAGCTTAACCTTGCAGGATATTTGGGTTGGGCTATTGCGTAATGGTATTTGTGTGATATCTAACAATGAAATAAATAAATGAAACGAATAAATTAGTTTGTAATCAAATGCTAATGCCTAACTGGATTTTTGAGATGAAGATTGAGAATGTGTATTATCTAGGTCAATTGTACTTTACTTCTAACATCTATTCCTATCTACACAAATTGGGGTTGGTGTGATTACTAGGCTTCTTTAGGTGTTATTTGTTTTCTTAGAAACTTTCAAGTTGAATTTGGGAAGATTCATGGAACTATAAATCAAACCTATTTTAAATATGTATAAGTTCTAAATGATAATCATTATGAAAGTGCTAGTTTCAGGTGAAAATAACCAAAAATACCTAATATCAATTAACATTATTATATATTTGTAATTTATAGAATGAAAACAACTTCTGTAGATTAACTAAATTATTCAATTTTATGAAGAGATCAGCATAAAGATTTTGTAGATCAACAGGCAACACCTGATGAAGACTAAAGGATAGGTTGTCTAAAATGTTCTTTATGAAGATGAAAATAAAAGTTTGAATAATGTAAATAATACAAATCTGTGTTCATTTCAGATAACTTTATACAACCATTAGAAATAATATTTAATGGCATATTAACTTTTACATTCATTTAATGATCATCATCATAGTATATCGCACAGTGATGTGCGTAGTGTAACAATTGATTTCCTCGAAAGGAGTAGCAGGGGTACCACGTGCAGGTTTGTTACATTTAATGATGAGAACAGTTTTCTTGTCTTTCTTTTTGTGTCATGTAACTCATAGGAGTATTCATACTTTTGCTAAAAATATAAGACTGATATTGGATGTAATGAACTGGTTGGGATTTAAATTTACTATGTGCCCAAAGTCTGCTCATATTACCTCTTGAACAAATGAGAAGTTTGGCCATCAATAAATTTCTTAAGAGTAATAAGTGAAAAAGGAATTAAACCAATGTATCACAATTTCAAAATCCATATTCTTGCTGGCTGCAACTGCAAGGGTTTTCCTTCTAAAGTAGTTATTAGCCAGGAAAAAAAGTTAACTTTATCCTGTTGCATTTGAGTCTGTCCTGGAGATGTTTAGTGGTTATTAATTGAGTCTGTCACATGGAAATCAGAGGCCAATCTTTATATTGAGATAGAGGAAGAATCAATTATTGAACACATCAACAATTTGCAGCTGCTCCATCCCAGGAAATAAGAAATAGAACAGCACTCAACACAAATTTATAATGGGCTTGACACATAAATGAATGACATTTCAAGGTAAAAGGACGTCAAAATCAATTATGCTATCAACTTAACAAGATTGATTTAGACTGATTAATTAACCACAATATTGCAAAAAGGATACAAGTTTCTAGCTTATAATGAATAAATTTCATAACCTCTTTTCAATACACATACATTCATATGTTGATATATGATATATCTATTAAAAGAGAGAGCTCAATATCATTTATAGAGTGCAAGAAGATCTAAGTTTAGATTATGTAAAGTCATAGATATAATCTAGAGGGGTGATTTCTTAAAGGATTTACAATTAAATCCATTGATGAAAAAATAAATACATTTATACTTTTTCCATGGATACCGGTCAGAAAACGAATACAACCAAACAGAGTACAAATTTCAATAATGAATATAGCATGCTAAATTTAATGCTAGTATAATCAACTTTTGTCAAGGGACTCCCACTTGCGTCCAAGTATCAGGTACAGGTCTTCTTGTTTTAAGCCTTTGTTGATGTGAAGTGAAGAGGGGACAGCGCCAGTTGTTGTGGATGTTGTTTTGAGTGTTCATGGTTATGTAACAGCCATGCACAGTCACTTAACCCACATTGCTTCCACTGAGATTCAAACTATTCTTTAATAAGTAACAAATGTGGACATGCTCTGGATTCAAGTAATTTTAGTTTATTCATTTTATATTATATCAGCAATTATGATCAATTATAGAGAGAACCATTTTATTTAACAAATGTTTTTTTTATTTGAAAAGAAAATGAAATTTAAAAAAAATGCACATGCTCAATCAAGACAATGCACTTTCTTTTTTTTTTATTTTAAGTAAAAAATAATAAAGATGCAAGGCAAACAAACAGAAATATTTGCATAGCAGCATAACTACAAAAAAAAAAAAAAAAAAAAATAGAAACGGGGAAAACATAAATATAACAAAGACCACAAAATCAATGATGCATGCAAGATCATATATAAAGATACACTACGACAAAAATACTCAAAAAGTTAGTAGACACGATGACAATCATAAAAACTATGAAGCATTTTATTAAAAACAAAATATATACAAACATTTGAAAGACATCATTAAAAAAAGACAAAGAAAAAAACGATCGACTAAAAGAACAAGTGCATAGGCAATAAATATGATAGTATATCAACCAAAAAAGCTAACAACATACCTCAGGAAATTAGAGTATTCCTTGATGAACTCCGCATTATATGAAAAATAGACACAAGAACATCTAAATGGTGAATTCTAAGAATCAATACGACCAGAGTAGTTTCAATTTTTAACTTAGAACAAAAACCTTTGATTGGTGTACTTATTTCTATTTGATATTTGTAGATAGAACATAGGAAATTATGTTCATTGTTAATTGTCACAATATTTAATGAATTCGTTTTACTAATGCATGAAAAAAAAAACCTAGAAACCTGTTGCAGAGTTAAGGACAGATCAATTTATGAAGTATTATGTAGATTAAGAAAACTGAATACAATTATTAAATGACATGGTAACCAAAAAAATTATCAATGTTTTGGGCTTCATGAAATTGGTTGAATAATCTTAATACAGCTATTTGCTATTATGGCTATCTGCATATATTCCAAACAGGTAGCATTAAAAATATAAGATATTTAGGTAATAAATCCTCTAGTATTGTATAGCAATTATATTCTGTTTAACTATCAGCAGGATAGACATTTTTGTAAAAAATCAAAATATATGAAACCTTAATTGAAGTTTTCATATGGTTTTGAGCAATTGTAAATAATTTTACCTTTAATTTCAATAAAGGTCCATTTATTGATTTTATTAGGTTTGAGCTTTCTACCTTACTGATTGTAATTAAGGTTTTTGTTTACAAAAGTTACGAAACTTTACATAATGTTTGTATTTTTTGCATATCAATTAAAGAACGGAAGTTCTATCATTATGATCCTCATGGTTGGGGGTTATAATATGGCCAACAAACCAATTCTGTAAAAAGAGAAACACAATGACAGCAAAGAGCGTCGTTGTGGCCCTATGTTCCCAGAGACATTAAAAGGCTTAAACAAAAGTTTTACCATGTAATAATGTGTTTAATAATCTTTCTCACATTCTATCATCATGGCAATGAGAGGCCTTCATCTGAAAGATCCTGCAATTCATTGAAGAGTGGCAGTTGGCATATCAAGAAAGTTCCACCAATAGCATACAATATATTTACTTGGTGAGCAGCACCAACCAAGTTTGGCACAAAGCCATTTTATAAGGTGAATGCAATGAAGTATCATTACAGATAAACAACTAGGCACAGTTGTAATAATATTTCTTTGTATTTTTCTCAAAATGGAATATTACTTTAAAAGGTGACTAGTGTTATACAATAATAATAATTAAATACAACTAGGCAAACAGATTTAACATCTTAATGTTAACTTTATTTTTATCTTCTCCGAATAGAAAAATATCTTTAGAGAGATAAATGAAACCTTGGTAGCTTTTATATTTTTGACAAAATAGTATTTCAACATAGATAAAACAAATTTAAGCTTTGTCATTCATCATTATGAAATATTCAACTGTATTATTTCTTTTTACTGTTGATCTATTTTCTATTCTAGTTTACATTTCAAAAGATAATAGTTTTCAATATCTTATCACACTCAACAAAGAATGAGACATTTTTTACCAATATTGTAATATATTATAGGAGCCTAGTGATTGTGCTGTGTGAAAAAATAAATAAAATACAATAGATACATTAATGAATAAATTGAACAAAAACTAACAAAAAATTTTAAATTTAGATAAACAAAAATACACTAATGAGCACACAAACAAATTAACATTATCGAAATAAAGTTTTTTAAAGATTGATAAACTCATATAAAAATATTTTTAACAAATAAGATTAGTTATGACTAGAATTATAAGTTTAATAAATGCACAATAAATGTTAAAATGATTTTTACCAACATAACAAAAAAGAAGTTTAACATTTAACCATTAAAAAGAATTTTGTAAAGTCCAGCAGTTTGTAAAATTATTCAGAAGATTAATTTTTTTTTATATTGGTACAATAAGGATTCTGATAGATATAAATATTGCAAGAGTAGAAGAAACTGGAAAAATTCCTTTCTATTTATTTTGTTTGAAATTATAAAATGTTCTGGCCAATGCTTTTCTTTGGAATTTCACACAACTTTAGTTTTTTTTTTAAATTATTTAAGTTGAAAGGTAAAATTTCTAAGAAACTGGTTTACTTTTTATGAAAACGTTAGTATTTAATGAGAAATATGGCAAAATTAAATGTTATTTTAGTCAAAGAGCTTTCCATAATGTGTGGTTAAATGGGCACACACACACACACACACACACACACACACACACACACACACACACACACACACACACACACACACACACACACACATAAATAAATTCTTATCCATATTTTTAGTTAAAGTGCTCAATATTAGTGACAAAGTGTATGTAGTTGCTCAGTGTAGACACAGAATCAATGGCTTTTGGTGACTGTCAGTTTATTTATCTTACAAATCATTTTATCTAACATGGGAACCTTGAAGTCAAATTTCAGAATCTTTATAGAAGAGTGAATTGAACCCTTTATCATAAATCCACAATAGATTATGGAGCTTCAAATTAGAAATAGTTTATTATCTGAGAAATAATTTTCATCACTAACCAATTATGAGAGTTTCACATGGTTTCCAAGTGAATTTGATATGGAATCCATTTCACTTGGCCAATATAACATATCAAATCCTTTTATTAGATTTTTACTGCAAATGGTAAAAAGTATTGATTTTACATTTAGATAAACTTAATATTCCAATAAATCTACTTCAAATTGTATACTTCATTTTTAAATACAATACTAGGTAATTGTAAATGATAGAGATGATCTGTCTCTAAAACAAAGTAAAAATGATAAATCTATTCATAAAACATGGGAGGAGTTGTATAAAGATATTAACCAGTCAGATTGAATTTTGAAATAGAACAGAAAAGGTCATTAAGGCTTGTTCAGTGGTTTGCAGTGTTAAAAGGCAATTATCTTTGATGAGCGAACACTGATTGTTGAGAGAGATTGTAAAAAAAAAAGAAAAAAGAAAGAAAAACATGAAATGCAAAAAATTATGTTTATTCTAAATGGTTACTCCAACTGAAAAACTGGTGGTAGTCATGTTATGGATGTTAAGATAAATAACAAAAAAAAACAACCCTTGAATTTTAATTTCTCTGATAAGCAAATCTGCTTTTTTTAGTATAACTGTCAGTGATTGGACTATTGAGAACATTCATTCAAATTTTGATTGGGTGTTCTGTTTTATTATTAATCCTTGTACAAATCATGGTTTAATATCAAAATTCATTTTATTTTATTTTATTTTAAAAAAATTTTCATTTTCTTAAACTTAATTTTTTTTACCAACTTACATTGAATTCAAACGTTTAACATTACATATGTAGCTTTCACATTGTTTCAGTTATTTGATACAAGTAAACAAGGAAAGTATTTGAAGTTTGTAATTTCTCTTATTTCGCACGCACACACACTCACATACATACACACACATTATATATTGCTACATTCTCATAGCTGATGGTCACTTTTGTATCCCAAGTATAACTTGGCAGATAGGCTGCAGATTTGTATACATACTTAAATCTTTGTGATCCTTTTATAAGTAATGCCTTAGACATAAAGAGATGCTGAAACAAAATTTAGGAGCAATGAACATTCTTTTACAGATGGCAAGATTTATCTAACAAAATAACTAAATGAAACAAATATGAAGAATGTCACCATCAGACATAGAGTGACCTCAATTTGAAGATTCCGCATATTCTAGATGGTTCTTATTTTTAGTAATGGCTTTCTTCAATCATTTTAATCATTCTATTGCTAGGTTTATGAGGTATTCTATCAACAGAATGCTGATGAAAAAACTTGCCTCAAATACCTACACATATAAGTACTGTCTAATAGAGAATGACCAGTAACATTCAAGCCATTCCATTTTGTAGATGGATGCAAACTAAATTATATAAACCACCGCGAGGTGTCTGATTTCCACTTATTGCTAGACTTCTCTACTGGAGGGAAATAAGTCTTTCTCCTCATGAATTTGGATAATTATTATTATTTTCATTAATGTTAATACCATTATATATATTCCTGAAATTACTGCTGCTAAAACAGAATTTTCATTGGACCTGTTATCATTTGGACTAATTTATTTTCATTTTCTCCTTCATTATGAATGCTATCTTACTTTTATAATATTCTAAAATTAGGGTCACTTTGTCTAAAATAAGATAAAAAATACAAACACTACATTCCATAATTACATACAAACACAAATTGTTCTTGAAAGAGAATCATGAAATATTCAATCTGTGATATTTAGAATAGATTAATAAGCAAAAGAAACTACTAATTAACTGATTATTAGTAAAAGGTTATATCCTCTCAAATATTGGCCTTGACAATATTGATACAATGGAATCTTAACAAAGAGTTAGAAAGTATGATTTTATGCCCAGATGTGCTTCTCCAGTTTTACAATAGCACAATTTAATAATACTTAACCAACACAGATACAAAATTGTGTAGGTTAATTGTCATTACTTAAGATCAATAATTCTGTGTGTTTGTATATTTATTGAAAATGTAATCAAATGTTTAATAAGTAAGTGTTGGTTACATTGCCTATGCAAAATATCCCTTAGATGTAACTCATACTTGAGAAATACTGAAATGACATGATGTACTGCTTGGCATTTGTCATTAAAACTTTAGTCTAAAGATTTTCTTTAACGTCAAACTGAGGATACCATTAAAAATTGGAAAAGGAATTGGATGAGATAATTAGATTATGATTATACAGTTATAGTAGGCTGAAAAACCTTATTCTGATTATTTTAATAAGAATTAGTTGGTATAAAGTCAAACTATAGAAAGGGATCAGATAATGTCTTTAGTTTTAGGCAAGTACTACATGCTGACATTTGATATTTCTCTTTATATTCAATCTTTAACACAGTTCATGAAGAGAACAAACATCACCTTGAAACAAGTAGGATTTTATTTTGTTAGATGAATGCATCTAAGAGTTACAGAATCAATTTGCTAATTGATAAAATTAAACTGTCCACAGTAGATGTACCAATATAATAAAATAAAAGCGTCCAGTTTAAACTATAGATTGTTCACTAGTGATAGAGACATTAAGCCTCCATTCATCCTCCCATATTGCCTCATTCTCAATACAGAAGCCTTTATAAATTGCTGTATTGTTTTTAAAGGGTGTCTGCTAAAAGACCACATAAAAGTTTAGGAAAATATTAAAAAGGTTTGCAGAAGATCCTAAAATTGTTGTAACCTTATTAGATATACAATTGCTATCTAACAAAGTAAGATGCCATTGTTATTTTCATCATAATATAGATTATTCACCTCACCTATTGTACCATTTACACAAAATATTAATGCTTTTGTCTTTTATAGATAATCTCTTTATGGTGTCATTTATTTAAACTTATGTTATATATTTTATGTCTATACACTGATTGCCATTACTGGCTTAACAAAATTAAATTGGGCAAGTGTTCAGGTGGATTCTATTTTATAAACAAATAAAAAATAAAACTAATTTCAAGTGAATGCATATGAACTAGAATCTGAACAAGGATATCATAATTTCAATGTCCACACCCTACCCTACAGAGTGCATCTGTGAATGAAATTTCTATAGAATCAAACGTAAAAGACAGATTATTAATCAAATTCGTGTATCATTACTATGACCATTAATAAAAGTCTAAGAAGATCCTCAAAAAACTAGCATTAGAGTTTGAACTCTGCATGCCTGAGCAATGAATCCAGCTAATCAAAAATAATATTTTCATCTCTAAGTTTCTAAGATTTACAATAGGATGAAAAAGAGATATGAAAAGATTATAAGTTAACCTTTCTGTAGACTTACGTCAGAGAGAGAGAGAGAGAGAGAGAGAGAGAGAGAGAGAGAGAGAAAAAAAAGAGAGGTTATATGTGTGTGTGTGGTCCCAAAAGTTTGTAAACACTGTTAGTCCCTATTTTGAGGAATATTTTCATTGTTTTTATTATTACTTGTCGATTTGAAGTGTTTACGAACTTTTGGACATCTAAATGGATCATTGGTCATAAATCGATAATCGATCACAAACCTTCGATAGATGAAATGCTGGAAGCGCACCCTCGATTTTATCCCATCTTTTATTCATAATCAATTTTTTTATTTATTTTCACTTGATTCGATTAAAGGATTTTCTTTTATCAACCGGAAATATTCAAAAGCAAACATTAATAATTAATGCGTAGATATCAATGGAACAACAAGCAAAATACAGGAGAATCTGTTTCATCTGTGAACATCAAGCCCTATGATTTCTGTCACTTTAAGTGGCTGGTTGTATAAAATGAAACAATACCACGGTCTAATGATTGAACGGTCTAGTGAAATAGAAGCGATGCTAACACCACCTAATCAACAAAAAAAATATTGTTTTTCGTAATCCTTTGGATGACGTTTGATAAACTGTACAACTATTTTTCGGACTGTTGTCCTCATCATTATTTTATTTAATTTTTTTTTTTACACAACTTTTTGGCCAATAAGGCCTTCGGCCATCATCAGGTGTATTCCCTCGGGAATCTTCTTGTAATTGAGAGTTCATACCAGAGATGTTTAATCTGTTTGTTTTTTTTCCGGAGCGGTATTGAATCCATGATTTTAAGTTATTTTTCTTTTGTTTAAAAACATTAAGAATCAAAACAAAAATTGTTGAAAATGAACAAAATTAAAGGAGAGATTTGTCTATTTCATGAATAAATAATAAATATATTTACTTGGTCGGGCACCACCCTAAGTTAGGCACTAGGCCTTTTTATTATTTTATTATTTGATCAAAGCCTACAGTATGTTGTGAGTGTGCAATTAGCCTTTTTTTAAGGTAAAAGGTCCACAAGGCGCATTCTACATCGGGGCTACTATGTAGCTAAGCACAATACTGTACACATACACACGCAATGCATAATACATCATGTCCTTACTCAACGACAGTATATCGTTTGTTCCGAAGAACCATTCATTAAGCAATTTTTGTCGCTATACGAGGACCCATTGAGAGACGTACATATATGAGCATATAAACAAAGCTTTGCAAGTAGACAAAGCGCTACATGCTTAGTGATGTTATACAGAGAATGTAAATCAATAATTTTGCATGTTTGTTTACATACACCGTTCATCTAACAACCATCGTCTCTTCTCTCTTCTACTGTTTTTTTCTAAAATCTGAATCTTCGCCACGTTACGTTTTTTGGCATTTGTTTGCTCATTTTAAAATTTTATTTCATTCATTTTACTAAAAACAAAACAAGAAGGACTGAAAAATACATTATACAGCAGGGCTCTACATTGTAAGTGATTTTTCAAAGTGGCGACTAAAAATATTAAAAGGCTTATACTTTGCTCACTGTTTTCTTTTCACTGGCAATCTTTCAAATACCAAGCGAAAATATCTTTTTATAATTATTTGTTTTAATTTTTTAATAATTATTTGTTTTAATTATAAAAAAAAACATAGTTGAATTATTTAAACAATTATAAAAGTTTTAATAGGATAGAAAATATAACAATATAATCCATTTCTTTTTAAGAGATTGTTTAAAAAAACAACAAATTTTTAAGCAGAGGAAAAAGTAGTTCAAAGTGAAAGAGATTGAATTAAAAAAAAATAATTTACTAAGCTCTGAATTATTGGTTTCTTCATAACATGAGAGTGAAATAAAAATTCATCAGTTTGGCTAGTAACTTTACTATTTGGCTAGTAAATGAAAATATTTACTAGTCAAAGGTCAACTAAAATCAAAATTGTCTGTAGAGCCCTGTACAGGTTGATATGGAATTTCAAAGATATAAAGTACTATAGGGGTTTCAAACAGGGTCTATCAATTTTTTTGCGGGAGAATATAACAAATCGGGAGTCAACAAATATTCTTTGTGGCCCCTGATTTTGTTTGTTTTGCGTTTAACGGCATATCAAAATGTTTAGGTCATTTTAATGCCGAGAACAATTACTTGTGATAAACATTTTTTTATACACACAGTTTTTTAACAACACGACTTGGACTATTTAATCCATAGCTTGAGGGAAGGTAGAGATTCGTATCTTTCGCAAGGGTAGTAGTCGACATGTGAACGTAGATGGAACAACTTGGATTCAAACCTGCGAACTACGGTTCGAAAATCCGTTTGCCTATCCACTGGGACACGTTGACCACCCCTGGGCTTTCAAAGATATAAAGTACTATAGGGATTCTTAAACGGGGTCTATGGAATATTTCGGGGTTAAATATAACAAACGGGGTCTATGGAATATTTCGGGGTTAAATATAACAAATCAGGAGTCTACAAAAATCCTTTGTGGTCCATGAAGAAAACCAACCCATAGTTTTTTTTATTATTAAGAATTTAATTTCTACTGGAATTTCGACGGTAAATAAAAGGCTTAACCTGTTTATGAGAAGTAGGAGAGTGCGTGGGAGGGTGAGGGCGGTATGTAGATAATTGTTAAGAAGAGACGGGGATAAGTTTCGGGGAGGGGGGCAAATACATGTTTTTGACAAAAAAAACCTTGGGTTTAACAATGAATTTTTTTTTTGTTTATTTGAATAATTAGGGAAAAAAAGAAAGAAATGCAGAGTTATAAATCAAATTTCAAATTATGTATGAAATTGATTGATTCATTGGTTTGTGTGTGTGTGTGTGTGTGTGTAAGAGAGGGAGGGATAGAAGGAAAGAGTGAGAAAGGAGAGAGAGACAGAAAGAGAGAGACAAAAGAGTGTGAGAAAGAGAGGATGAAGGTGATAAAGAGAGAGAAAAGAGAGAGAGAGAAAAAAAAGGAGAGAGAGAAAAGAGAGAGAGAGAATAAAGAGAGAGAGAGAATAAAGAGAGAGAGAAAAAAGAGAGAGAGAGAAAAAAGAGAGAGAGAGAATAAAGAGAGAGAGAGAATAAAGAGAGAGAGAGAAAAAAGAGAGAGAGAAAAGAGAGAGAAAAAAAAGAGAGAGAGAAAAAAAAGAGAAAAAAAAGAGAGAGAGAAAAAAAAGAGAAAAAAAAGAGAGAGAGAAAAAAAAGAGAGAGAGAGAAAAAAAAGAGAGAGAG
>JAUZSX010308565.1:0-12440 GCA_034780655.1 Idiosepius hallami | reverse complement strand
GCCTGAGGGTCACTAGGCCGAAACGTTGTGTATGAAAACATCAAATCACCAAGATGAGGAAAAAAGTCCGAAAAAAAAAATTAATTTCTTTATTATGATACCTCATCTCAAAAGAAGACCTGAGGGTCACTAGGCCGAAACGTTGTGTATGGAAACATCAAATTACCAAGATGAGGAAAAAGTCCGAAAAATAAAACAGTTAATTTCTTTATTATAATACCTCATCTCAAAAGAAGGCCTGATGGTCACTAGGCTGAAACGTGGTGTATGAAAACATCAAATCACCAAGATGAGGAAAAAAGACAAAAAAACAGTTAATTTCTTTCGTTAGTCGAGAGAATGTAAATATACCCGAATTAGTAGTACTTTTTACTCAATATTAATTGGAGCTATACCTTTCCCAACGGTATTCCCAAGTATTAATCTAAATGTTAAGTTAAACGGAACGATTGGGATTCGAACTCACGTATTACGGTTTCGAAGTCCGTCTCTATATACTGTCCCAAGTGGACTTCCCCGAAGGATTTGTTCTGAAAGTAACATTACTTGCCTGGTATCAATGATTCTTCATAAAGTTTTGCCATTTGAGGAAAACGTTTTTCAAACCGTTTTATTTCAACGCTCCATTTGTAAGTCGTTTCTTGAGTCCAAATATCGCAATCTAAAAACAAAATGGCCGACGTTAAGATTTCATTGCTTGTTTTTAAAAAAGATGCTAGAAATTTGGCGGGAAAAATATAATAAATCTTGTGGCGTAAAAGGGTCAATAAGGCACAGACATTGGTTAAATAAGTATTGAATCAATATATATATATATATATATATATATATATATATATATACAGGGTTTATATACACATTCTCAAGCATTATTTTAAAGAATAAGAAAAGCAAGAAAAATCAAATTTGAAGAAAAAATAAACTTACGACTTTTTGACCATTCCACTTGATAAACATTTTGGTAATTTTGGCGGTGTTTTTTTAGAATTCTAACCAAAAATGGAGGGAAAAAAAACAATGAAGAATAAAAGTTTTTGATAAAAAATAATTAAAATATATTTCTTCAACATTTAAAATATAGGACAGACACACGTTTGAATTACAATTTACTCGGTGAGCTGGTAGCCAAGCGGATACGGTGCTTGACTGGTACTGTGTCGGTAGGGTTTCGATCCTGGCTAAAGGCGATCCGGGTGTTTGCGTAGCTGTACTGACGAGGAATGAACTCCGAAATAGGCTTGTCTACAGATTGCAAAAATACATTTTATATATATATATATATATATAAGATATATATATATATATATATAAGGTTGAGCACTAAGCCTAGTAAGGATCAAGGCTAATTTTACTTGCTTATTACATTTTTGTAATCAGTTTTGCCCTTCACTTATTTGCTGCCTGTGAGTAGATTAGTGTATTTCTACCTTTTCTTCGTTCTTTCTCCTTTCTTTCTTTCTTTTCTTCTTTTCTTTCTTTCTCCTTCTATCTCTCGTTTTTTCTTTATCTCTTTTTATACTCCCTTTCTTTCCCTGGGAAGTCCACTTGGCCTAGTTGGTAGGCAGTCGGACTTCGGAATCGTAATGCGCAAGTTCGAATACCAGTTGTTTCATTTGCCTTCATAATTAGTCTATTACCACTGGGAGAGGTATGAAACCTTCATTCCTCCCAGTTATGGGTGTAATTGCGCAAATTGTGTTATTAAAGAAACTAAGTTTGGACTAAAAAAATCGTTTTTCATTTTTGTTTGTTCTCGGCATTAAATAACCTAAAAAGGTTAATATATCGTGCAATAAAAACCGGACCCTTTCTTTCCTTTTTTGCATTCTTTCTAACTTTCTATTAAAATTAATTTAATCCCCAATGTATAACCCATATGTATATCTGTCTCCTTTGTGTCCCTATTGCGTGTAAGAAGAGACAAAGGCACCTGTCATACACAAATACACCACTAGGTGGCACTACTTGTCGATAGGTACGTCTTTCGATTGAATGAGATCGCATGCAATGAAACGGGAAAACAAACACAAAATGCGTTTGGCAAAAATGAAAATAAAAAGTAAGACAGAGGAAAAACAGATGCACATTAGGGAAAGAAAGATAGAAAGAAAGTAAGAAAAACGAAGGAAAGAAAGATGAAAGAAAAAAGAAAGAAAGAAAGAAAGAGGAAATAAAAAATAAGAAAGAAAGAAAAAATAGGGAAGGAAAAGTAGGAAAGAAAGAAAGAAAGAAAGAAAGAGAAAATGAAAAATAAGAAAGAAAGAAAAAACAGGGAAGGAAAAGTAGGAAAGAAAAAAAGAAAGAAAGAAAGAAAAAAAGAAAGAAGGAAATGAAGAAATAAAGAAAAAAAAAGAAACAGGGGAGAAAAATAAGAAAGGGAAAGAGAAAGAAAGAAAAAAAGAAAAGAAAGAAGTTGAAATATAATAAGAAAGAAAGAAAGAAAAAAAGAAAGAATGAAATGAAATGAAATGAAATGAAATGATGGAAGGAAGATAGAAAGAAAGAAAGAAAGAAAGAACGGATGAAAGAAAGAAAGAACCTACGAACGATATTAACTACGAACAAATAAACGAAAGAAAGAAAAGAGTAAGAAACAATAAGAAACGAAAGTAACGGAAAGGAAAAAAAGAATAAACTTATGATAAAAAGTTGCTGTGCAGTAGAAAATAATGTCTTGGGTGCTAATGGAGGACATTTCTAGTATTTCCTTTAAGATTAGCTGTGATATTTTAAATTAATGAAATCTTTTTATTTGTAAAAAATTTATTGTTTAAATATTTTATGATAAAATTAACTGATTATTATTTTTCGAAATCCTTGAGATGAGGTAAATATTTTCAGGAGAATTCTTCGGAAAATTGTCCTCATCTTTATTTTTATATTTTTTTTAATTCACAACGTTTCGACCGGTTCAAGGTTCGAAGGTTCACCCGGTCGAAGCGTTGTGAATTTAAAAAAATATATATAAAAATAAAGATGAGGGCAATTGTCCGAAGAATTCTCCTGAAAATAACTGAATATTAGTTTATTTAAATTTCTATATATCCCCAGTGTACAGTACAAATCTTTTTGTATACACTGTATTTTTTGCCAACTCTAAAATTCATTTACTGATCAAAAAGATTGCCTTATTAGGTTCGCTCCACTTTTTTATAAAAATATTTCGAATGAAGATCTGTTTCTTTGTTAAATGGTTGTTGTTTTTTTGGGTTTTTTTTTCGTTAGATTATTTTTGTTTGTTTTGTTTTGTTTTTTTGTTTGTTTGTTTTTTTGTTTTTCTTGTAATGTTTTTTGTTTGTTAGCTTATTTTTTTGTTTTTTTGTTTGTTTGTTTTTTGTTTTTCTCGTTATGTTTTTTTGTTTGTTAGCTTATTTTTTGTTTGTTTTGTTTTTGTTTGTTTGTTTGTTTTTTGTTTTTCTCGTTATGTTTTTTTGTTTGTTTGTTAGCTTATTTTTTGTTTGTTTGTTTGTTTGTTTTTTGTTTTTCTTGTTATGTTTTTATGTTTGTTTGTTAGCTTATTTATTTGTTTGTTTTGTTTTGTTTGTTTGTCTGTTTGTTTGTTTGTTTATTTGTTTGTTTGTTTTTCTTGTTTTGTTTTTTTGTTTGTTTTTTGTTTTTTTTGTTTTTTTTTGTTTTTGTTAGGTTGCTTATTTGGGTTTTTTTTTTATTTGTTTGTTTGTTTTGTTGTTTTTTTTTCAGGTGAGAAGATATGCAAAACAGTAGGTGGCATTAAAGAAAGGAAAAAGAAATTTCTTCTTGTTTGGTGTTTCATAAAAGGAGAACCGTAGCTGAAAGAGAAAGAAAGAAAGAAAAATTGTCCGACTTTACACTACTCACCTTTCAAATGTTCATTTTCGACGGTATTCAGGTCTGTTTTGAACGAATATCAGATTAATAGTCCCTGGCCTATAGTTTTCATAGTACTAGGACTAGTTAATTCTACGTATTTTATCTAATGGTTTTCAATGGTGGCCACCTTTTTTAGTGTTTTTTTTTTACTAAGCCTAACCTCAATCCTTACCCTAATCTAAAACTTAACCCTAATCAATACGCTAAGCTGACCCGAATATCCCTAAAACCTAATATTAGAAAGGTGAGCATTAAGTTGGAAAAGTTGGCGTTGTTGACTACATTTACTTTATTTTCTTTCGTGGCTACATGCTTTCTTTCTCGGTTTGATTTCTGTGTTTCTTTCACGTTATTTTATTGCTGTTTTAGTTTTTTGCCAACTAATACACAGGTTTTGCCCTTTCTAATTTTCTTAATTTCATAGATACACACAGACAGACACACGCATGTGCGCATATGTAGGTTTATGCGTGTGTATATACATATATATCTATGTGTTTGTGTAAGCGCACGTATGTTTTCAGTTGCATATATGCATGCAAACAATGGAGCATTGGTAAAAGCTCGGGCTCTGGAATCGTATTACGCGAGTTCAAATCCCAGTCAAGACCATAACATTCACTTTAGCAGCCTCGGATAGATGGGTCTCGTTAACTCGGGAGAGCAGCTCATCTAGGTGAAGGGTAACACCGAATGTAAAAATCCCGGGGAAAAGCACGTAAAAATGGCCTTGTGCCAAACTTGGGTTGGTGCCCACCAAGTAAATATAATATAATTCGCTGTTACAGGAATAAAAATCATAAAAATTACAGCAGGCATAGGAGCACTGAACAGCTATTTCGCCTTCATAAAGGCTCATCAACTATACATACCCAGATCAGACTCGGGATCGAACCAACGACTTGAGGCTAGGATAAATGTTTGTTTTATTTTGAGGCATATCAACCTTTTATGGTCATTTTATGCATAGAACAATCATTTGTTATAAACCTGTTTTGGTGAATACGTAATCTTTTTAAATAACATGACATGAACTATGTAGAGTTCATATCTTTTCCATTAAATGTTTTAAAAAATTTAACACGTCTTTTGATCCACATTCATTTTTTCCGATTTTCATTTCTTTTTTTTTGCCCTCATGTATTTCTTTCTACTCCTTTTATTCATTCTTTGACTAATGTCCAATAAACATATTTTTAAATTTTACATCTTTTGATGCGTTTAAGTGAAATTTTACATAGAGCTATGTCTGAATAGTTGAACCTAATTGTATTAAATCATAAGAATATTTTCTGAAACTTTTTAAAGCAATATTTAATTGCATTAATTAATTTATTATTTTAATCTAGAAATTCGATGCTGAATTTTTTGCTATGTTCCAAAATTTGACCAGTTATTATTTTCTTGTTTATTAATTTCTGCAATATTTACTGCATCAGTGATGGCTTCATTAAACGTTCTGTTGTTAGAATTGAATCCCCCCAAATGTGCAACATTTGCGCTTGGAAAAAATAGAATGATGTCTCCGTTCATATAGGCATAGGTTCTCCTATTTTTATTCTTCCAACTTAAGTGTAGGCCACTGAATGAACAGTGATAAAAGCTTTTTTTTTCTCACATTTTTTGGCATCTTTTTCTTATTCTTCTCCTATTATCTGTTTTACTTAATCAATTTTCACCTCCCTCTTTCTTTCTCTCTCTATTTCTTTCTCTCTCTCTATCTGTCTCTTTGTGTTCTTCTGTATCTCTCTCTTTCATTCCCTTCTCTTTTTCTTACTCCTGATTTCTTATCGTTCCCTGTCTCTCCATGGCCCCCATATAAAAAAAAAACTTTCTTCTACATTCATCGTTCTATGATAGTTTCCCTTTCTTTCCATTTTCTCCCTCTCTCTTTCCTTCTCCATCTTCTTCTTTTTCTTCTTCCCTCTATCTTCTGCAATTCTAACCCCCCATAACACCATTTCTCGGTACACGTCAAGGCAGATTTTATTCAAAATAACCGACAGAATCCTGTGTTAATGCGTGCAAAACACGAATGAAATCTAGAATTAAACAATTTTTTAAAGGCTTACCCACCCCGAATAAAATTGGACAGGTTCCACTTATAAAAAAGGAAAAAAAAATCGGGCTCCCCCTTTTTTTAAAAAACTTTTAAAAACTTTTACTGTTTTTGTATTCTTCTTGGTTTGTCTAGACATTTCTACGTCTGAAGTAATATTACCGATGTGTCTAATTGAGGGAATACTTATTCACTTAACTAGACGAAAAGAATATAGCTCTTGTTGATACATAAGTAAGTTGGGTTTTAATAAAAACACATATTCATTTATTGTATATTCGTTTAGTTTTATGTCATATAAATCTTTTATGTTATTTAATGCCGGAAATAATCATTTTTGAGAATCGTTCTTTTTGTCCATTTTTTTAAAAAAACAATAAGCGCTATTTATCCTTTTTCTGTAGAAAATGTTGAGATTCATACTTTCCGAAGGGTTAGGCTTAGACAAAATCTGAACAAAAACAGAACGACAAGGATTTGAACTTGTATTTCAAAAAACCCTATTCACCTTCCCAAGTAGACTATCCACTTTTCTAAGTATACGAATGTATAGCGAACCTTTCATTAAATGTATATGCATACATATACTTTCTTTTCAGTTTATACTTACGGCGTTAACTTTGATTTTTTTTTTATTATTTTACTGAATATCAACCTTTTTAGATTATTTAAAGCCGAGAAAAATCATTTTTGATAAATGTTCTTTTGTTCACAATAGATTTTTTTTCTCGATTTTTTTTAATATCACAATATACACTTTTTAACTCAAAATTTGAATGAATTTTAGGATCCATACCTTTTCAAAGGATGTTAGTCTAAATGTGAACGTGAACGAACGATTTGGATTCAAACCCGCGTATTACGATTCGAAGGTATGATTGTAGATTAATTCACCTTCTTTTTTAATTACGCCCATAATGTTCGTTTTGTGTGAGTGAGAAATGTAACTTTTTTTTCTTCCCTTCTCCTCTAATGTTCAAAAAAATAAAATACTCTGTCGCACTAAAAAAAGGTGATGTTGGTGTCACGGGAGAGGACCCTCCACGTCGATCTATATACTTATCAAAACCAGATCGTCGTGGTTGTACAAGACCTTAAACCCTGTAGCCCTTTAGAAAATACAACGACAATAGATTTAAAAACAAACAAATATTCCGTTTATACATAGAACTCTCCAGAAAAAAGAAACTACAAAAGTTATTTTTATTAAAATTTTCATATGTGCAATACTGTTTTTATACAAAAGGCTTTTAAAACTACCTTAAAGAAGACTTTAAGAAACTAATTTAGATAATAAAAAATTAAAAATGAATTTGATATAAAAATGCATTAAATATGAATTTCGTATAAAAAGGCATTGGAAATGAAGTCACCGTAGAAAAGCAGTGGAAATGAAATAAGAAAAAAAGACTGATATTTCCTATTCAATAGGCTTTCTTAATTATATTAGTGGCAAGTTCTCGGTACCCGGGCAACGTCAGCACATAGATAAAATAATGATAGCACAAAGATTCTCTATGTACATTGCGTAATCTTTAAGTGGTTTTATGTACGTCTTGTGTGCGTGTCAGTTAGTAATTCAATCCACTTAAACGATATTTGGTTAACATCAGAAAAGAAAAACGAAAAGAAAAAACGACGTTAGCATTCCTAATGTGACTAAAACAATTCATTGTTCTTATTGCAATTTTTATATAAAATAAATGATTTATCTATTCACTAATTCTTTTCTCTTTTCATTCTTTTTTTTTTCTCTCATTTTTTAAAAATCTTTCAACGGTTTTTTTAACCCTTCCGACACTGACTAAGAAAATTAGAAACTTATCAATCAGAGCAGGTCTACTAAAAGGTCAAGGAGGAACGAATTATCGGTTGTATCGTCTGTTGCTCAGAAGTACGTTGCCAAGGTCATTATATGAAGCCCCGGAGTTTAAAGGTTTATGTCTTCCTACGCATTTGCTCGTAAAAGTGTATATTGTAGGTCCCGAAAGTTTGCAATATTGTTACTGAACGACATCTGACGAAATATAGTAAGACTCGATTGGTGGAAAGCTCTATCTCTGTATCTCTCTCTCCCGCATAAGATAAAAACTCTAAATTATCTAATTGATATTAATTCTTAATTTAATTTATTTGGGCAACGAAGTTGGCGTATTGGTAAAAGATCCGGCTCTGGAATCTTAGTACGCGAGTTGAAATCCCAGTGAAAACCATTACATTCACCTGTAGCTACCTCGGGCACATGGGATTCGTTAACTCGGGAGAACATGTCATCTAGGTGAAGCGCAACATGGAATATAAAAAACCACATCATGTGTAACAGTTTTCAGATGAGCTTTGGTCCTCATGTTAACAGCAATCTGTCTACCCAACCTACTGAAAATGTCTGCTTATCAGACCCGAAACTTCCATCGACGTTGTTTTTAGCGCTGGTTGCACACCTGGAGGTTTGTACCAGTACGTGTAATGTAATCAACTTAATTTTAATTTGAAGGATTACAAAAAAAATGTATCACTTAAAATAGTCATGTATATACGTATTCGTCAAAATATTAAATTAGTTATTGATATACTTATAAAGAGAAGATCGTCGAGTTTGAACAGTTTCTACATCCGGTTTTGAATTTCTGGTTTACAAGCACTGCGTATGGCTAGATCAATTGGACACTATATTTACAGAAGAAAATAAGAAATTGAAATGTGAACACTGGTATTCTTAAATAGTTACCCATCTAACTATTGGCTAGACTCAAAAGTTACTTAACTTCAGTGATCTGATAGAGGTCTCCAATGCAATTTGACCACATAAATCATTTTAGCAACTTAGAAGCGTAGATTATTGCTAAAAAACATTTTTATAAACACAGAGAAGATACGAAGAAGCGTTTTTAAATTAAAAATAAATAAATAAATAAATAAATAACGGAGAAGCGTTTTTAAAATTTAAGAAAAAAAAAATTTTCAAACACGGAGTGTTTTTTGAAGAAAAAAAAAACATTGAGTGTCTTCCTTGATAACTGTTTTTCCTAATTTTCTTAGTAGCAATTCTCCAGCGCCGGGCAAAGCCGGGCAATCCTTTAGTTTTATGATATGTATTACCCGCTCATATTCGTTTTGCGTCAGTGGGAAATGTAACTTTTTATTCTTCTCTACTTCTCTAATGTTCGATACAATCAGCCAATCAGTCGCACTAAAGTGAAGTGATTTTAATGTCAGAGCGGAAGACCTTCTAAACTCGATTAACAGCCTTGCAAAGCATTTCTGAAGAAAGACGATCACCAAACAAGTCGTGAATTGGCCGAAAAATGAACTGCGATCACAAAATGATTCTTAATCATCTTTCCCAATCTTAATGAATAAAATATCATTATTTCTGTGATAATGGTTACAATAAATATACTGAACATCACTGGAATCCCATAATTTGCGGTGTTTTACCCGTGGAACCATAAAAATACGATACGCAGACCCTGATTGAAAAACTGAGATCTAGAAAAAAAAAAGCAAAACAATTATAAATAAATGAAAAGGCAAAAACGTACTTTTATAAAGCATTTTCTTTGGCTGTTTTGCAGAACAAGCAAATGCAGAAATACTTTTTGACGGGGATTTGCACCGGCTGTAAGAGAGCAATTTGATTTGATTAGGGTTTAGGGTTTAGAGTCAGGTTTAGGGTTTTAGGGTAAGGGTTAGGGTTTAGGGTTAGGTTTAGTGTATAGGGTTGGGTTTAGGGTTAGGGGTTAGGTTTTAGGTTAACACTATTAAGTTCATTTCATTAGCCAACCAAATTGCTGTCTTAAAACCGGTGCTGTCTTATAACCGGTCCCTGATCCCCAAAATATTCCGGCCAATTTCTCCCTTTGCTTGTTCTGCAAAAGTGCTTTTTTATTTTATTTGCAAAAAGAATTTGCTTCTAATATTTAATTTCTTCTTCTATCACACAGGTCACTTATTTTTAAATGCAATGCCCCCACACTCACCAACTCAAAAAACCTTACTACAACACTTCTTACTCTTTCTCTCCTTTGTCCGGGTATGTGAGTGTTTGTGTGTTTCTGGGTCCTTAAAGTTGGGTGTGTAATTGATAATTTCTCGAGATAAGTACCGCAAAGCAGAACTAAAAAAGAGAATTGTATATTTTACTCTAACTGTCGTCCTTCACTTTTCAAAGATTCAAGTAGCCGTAAGAACCCAACACTGCTTTAAGACAAACAGAAACTTTAAAGATCATGGGCGAATAAACATTCTCGATTAGGTTCTTTTATATCATGGCATTTTTTTCGATGGTGATTAAGATTTAAAATACACACATTAACACACGTGTATTTACTAGGTAGCCCAAATTTTATTATGCACAAAAGACACATCGAGATTGTTGTCACTTTGACTCCAGTAGAAACCACTGGTTGCTGGGCGTGAGAGCGCCTGGTAATTGGTCTGGGATCCAATAATAATAATAATAATAATCTGTCGGATGTAAACTCGTGTTGACAGACTGTCCTGGTGTTTGCTTAACATACGCACGTGACTATCATTAAAAGTCAAATCAAGTACTGCCAAATGTTTATAAAGTGGGAAAATAATTGTGAAATGACACCGAGTTAGGATATTGCAATGGGCATGCCTGTCACAGCCATCGGTGTGATGAATGACATGCATTTCGCCATGGGAGAGTGGTTGCTTGATTTTCAAACGTCGCCATCCAAGCTGGCGGCGCCAAGAAACGCCAACCTTGTTAATCAATGACAATCTGAAAAAACAGAGAAAGTATCAGAATTTATTTGTATTTTACAGCAAATCAAGCTTTTTTTGGTTCATTTAATACCGAGAACAACCATTTTTAGATAAACGAACTTTTTATCCACTTATTGCATTTTGGATAACACAATATGTAGTATCTGATCCTTTATTGAAAGGAATGTCAGGATTAATAGCTCTCCCAAGGGTATTGATAAAATTATGAAGCCCAAGGAAACGAAGGTGATTCGAACTAGTCTGTTACGGAAAGTATAAGCAAAAGAAAAATCAAGAAACAAAAGTTCTGTCAGTTTAAAAAACAAACAAACAAAAAAACGAAATGCACAGTCTGCAAAGAGGCATGGATACATTGTTCTAAAATAAGGGCACAGAGACAAAAAGATAAGCCTGAGTTGAGCTAAGACTACAAAACATTAGTTGATTCTATAGGGAATCAAAACCCAGACAATCAATTTTAATTATAGCCTTTCATTTTTATTTAATTAAAAAAATACAAAAACAAATTTGTGAACTGTTATTCGGCTAAACACTTTTGTGTCCTCATATTTTGTTTTCATATTACTTGAGGTGAATGCAATCTTGATCAAATTTTAGAATGGAAATATTGACCACCGAACAGTATTTTGTTTCATTTATTTATTTTTATCCTAATAAACGGTTAAAAAGCTTGTCCAAGGTCTGAATATCCTTTATGAAATTAGTTGAGAAATTTGGTGAAGGCTTGTTGCTTGGCTGCACCCCGACAAAAAATTCATATATAGATATTACATACATATTAAGATATAGATCAACGCTTGTGAGTTAAATACAGTTAGAGTAGAAAAGAGCTAATATTATAATTTTGTTAAAACAATAAAATTCAATATAACAAGAAAAAATATGTTTTAATTGAAATTTATGATATTTACTTGGTGAGCACCCCCAAGTTTGGCACTAGGCCATTTTTATGTGCTCTTACCCGGGCCTTATATATTCGGTGTTACCCTTCACCTAGATGAACTACTCTCCCGAGCTAACGAGCCCTATCTATCTGAGGCTGCTAAAGTGAAAGTAATGGTTTTGACTGGGATTTGAACTCGCGTAACACGATCTCAATTGAAATTTATGTTCTCTCTGAGCGTGTCAGTGTGTCTGTGTGTTGGTATGTTTGTGTTCGTTACCTATAGACACTGAAACGGCTGATCCAATTTTCTTGATAATTAACACGCATATTCCTCATGTATTTAGGAGTGTTCTTAGTGTAACGTAATCGGGTGTAGGATAAATATAGCAGTATATATACGCCCGTCCGTCAGCCCCTCTTCATCTGCTCACCTATTCACTTCCCGGTGAGATACATTACGGTTAGACCCGTCTGGCTGTGGGGCTGGACCCATAACTTGGCTCGTGATCGTCTAGTGGTGGTTGTTTTCAGTGTTGGTGTGCATGTTCATGATACTATGTGCGTGTGTAACTTTTATGTGTGTGTGTAACTTATATGTGTGTGTAGGTTTAAGCATATTGGAAGTACAACAAGTCTTTTTTATGGTACCATCATTTTCTCTCCGTTTATTCATCAACAAAGATTTAGTTGAAGAGAGAAAGAATTAGCCATTTCTTTTGGCAGCCCCTAGGGGCGGGGCACTGAGTCCCCGACACCAGTAGAGACCTCTCTCTAGCTGGCTGGCCTCTCATCTAACTCCCTTCCTGACTAGTATCTCAACTCGTATATATAATCTCTCTATCTTTTTTCTAACAATCGAATCAAATATTTGTTCATTTAACTAAAATTCCA